>SRSE01001169.1:0-58373 GCA_005024645.1 Planiliza haematocheilus
GGAACATCATCTAGGTTCTATGGCGCTTACAGTGGCTGTTTGAGGGTCTTTACATTTAAATTTAATTATCAATATAGACAAAATCACTTCCTCTCTTTCCTCCTATCAGAGAAGGACGGGGACAGAGGACACTAAATGAGACCATTAAACCTTTGCTTTTAATGTTTTATTCTCTTCCTTCTAAATAAATAAATATTTGTTTCATGTTGGGTGCATCCTCACTTTTCCCAGAACTTCACACAGACATGAAACAAACAGGTCACAGGACGTTCTCTAAGTAAACACTGAACTCTGGTGGTAGGTGGTGGTATTACACCTCAGCAGGATTCACCTTTAACCTTTAACTTTGAGGTTAAAATATATTTCTGGTTTTCCTTGTGCCTCTCATTAAAGATTAATTAGTTCCTGAAAATCAAATCATAATTTTCTAATTTATTCATCAACGAAACAAACATTTCATTTAACACAACGTTTGTCTCAATGATTTAAGACTTTAAACTTTTATTTCTAAAGACAGTAAGCGTCTACGTTAGCTGCTGATGAGGAGAGTCTCTGCTCTGCAGGGAGACAACAACGGAGAGAAGGAGGAGGAGAAAGGAGGAGGAAGAGCAGTAAGAGAAGGAGGAAAAAGGAGAAAGGAACATCTGGAGACAAAGAGGAAGAGAGGGGAGGAGGAAGACAAGAAGGAAGTGATGAAGAGGAGAGAGCAGGAATAGGTAGTGGACACAGCAAATAAGAAACACGAAGGAGAGAGAAGGAAGAAGAAAGGAGACAGAAGAAGGAGGAGATGAAGGAGACAGGAAAGGTATACAAAGAGGAAGAAGAGAAGGATGAGATGGAAAAAGGAAGAAGAAGGAAAGCACAGAGGAGACATGAGAGAGCTAGAAGAGGAGGAGGAGAACAAATAGATGGAGGAAGTGAAGAAGATAAAAAAACACCAAATGAGGAAGAGGAGGAGACGCAGAAAGAGAAATGAAAGGAGCAGGAGGAGGAAGAGACGTAGTGAGACAGAGGAGATGAACTGAAAAGCAGGAGGTTCAGATCCTGATGATTTCTTAACGAGCTCAGATTTCAATAAACAAACAGGAAATGATTTTAAATACAAAGTTGATTTAATACGACGTTTAAATGTTTTACAGTCAGATCCTCCTATGATGACGTCACTCCTCCTTCTCTGGCTTCGGAAAAACGTCTTCACTCCTGAACCGCAAAGCTTCACTGGTACGACTGGAGAGGATGGCTCGCTGCACGAAGGGCCCTGAGGGAGGAGGAGGAGGAGGAACCGGAGGAAGAGGAGGAAGGAGGAGAGAGAGGGAGAGAGAGGAAGAAGAGGAGAGGAGAGAGGAGGAGGAGGAGGAGGAGAGGAGGAGAGGAGGAGGAGAGAGAGGAGAGAGGAGAGAGGAGGAGGAGGAGGAGGGGTGAGGGAAGGTGAAAGAGAGGAGAGAGAGGAGAAGATAAAAGAGGAGGAGAGGAGAGAGAGGAGAGGGATGAGAGAGAAGGAGGGTAGAGGAGGAGGAGGGAGAGGGGAGGAGAGGCGGGAGAGGCTGTTTATGATCTAGAGTCTAGCGCTAATCTATCTCGCGTCTCGGATATCGGATCTAGTCTCTGAGATCCCTTCTTCGCTGTCTTATCGTCGGCCTGTGGCTTATTGTCTTAATCTAATTGTTTCTCATATCGATTATATCCTCTCCCCTCATCCCCCTCTTTTTCAGGTTGGGTTTAGGTCTCATTTAGTTTTTCTCTTCTACCCCACATCCAATCACACAGAGTTCATTAAAGTTTGCTCTCCTATGGAACAGGCTTTTCTCTACCGTCCTGCCCCAATTAAAACCCTCCCGTCCCGCCTCCTGTCCAGCATCCCTTCCCTACAGACTAACGTTGCTGAACGTACCCAACACTGGCCGGTCGGTGTGAACAGACATCCATCAGGACGGCCTGCATGTTGGCTAAGATGTGTTCAGTGGGCATGTCAAGCTGAGAGGAGGAGAAAGAAAAACATGAAATCAAGACGTTAATGTACTGATTTATTAATTTAACACTTAAATACGCCTCAAACACTGAAAACAGACATTATATATGAGCAACAAATCAGCCGTGGGTCATTCTCCTCAGCATGGTTCTCCATCAGTCTGATCCTGTCCTCATCTACCACCTCATTCAGAGGCTCTGGATTAAAAGAGAAACCCTCAGATGTCACCTTTAATCAGTTTATCACGACGTACCGTGGCGATCTGGGTCCTGACGTAGCACTCGTTCTCCACCAGGTACTCGTGACCCGTTTTAAACAAGTCCAACATCTTGGGAATGTCGAGGCCGATGGAGCCTGAGAGTCGACAGAGAAAGAAACACGTCAGTCCTCTTAAAAATGACCGGGATCGTCTAAGAAGTGTCATAAACGAAACGACGTCTCATCTCAGCTGCTTATTCAAGAAAGTTTGAGGTTTAAACAGGAGACTCTGTGGGTGACCAATCAGAAACCAGAGGCCGGTGCAGCTAATTACCATCAACAGTGAGATACTAACTTGTTGTTGAGGGCAGGACTGTTTGACCCTGTCCTCTATGTCCCTATGAATGGTGCTTTAACAACACATCATCAGTCAGAGTCTCCAGTCAAGAGTCTCCATTTTATTATTTTATTATAATTTCCGTTATTCCGTCTTAAACCTGTATTTATTTTTAACCCAGCCATTTGCCTTGTGTCCAGTCATGACGGAGATGCAGTAATGCTTATACTACTCTGTGCAGCTCAACCTAAACTCTATTTTTAGCCTCTTCTTACCTCTCTTGGTCTTTGGAAACTTCTTCCTCAGTTTGTTCTTTAGCGACACGAGCTTTGGGACGATATCTGGAACTGCGATGTAGAAATCTGCTGAAATCTCTTCATCTAAGATCTGGGAAATCAGATTAAATCAGATTAAATCAGATTATATCACACAGCTGCTGTTTAATCAATCTCAAACAAAATGAGCCTCAGGTTTGAACTTTCACCAACCCACCGGCTGGATGAGCTCCACTCCTCCAGCAAACGCGGCTCCGTTCTGCAGCGCCACTTTGGCTTGATTAGCATCCTGCAGATAAAGACACAGAGGTGAACCGTGACCCGTTTAAATCTGATCTGGGGCGTGTCAAAGTCTGGCAGACCCCGGCGCCGTCATTCATTACGGTCGTTAACTGGAACATCTAAGTTACAACCCACGACCCGCCGCCGCCACCGCCGCTCGACAGGAATATTAATCAAATCCTGCTGGCAGGGCTCTGGGATTAAATAAATAAATAAATAAGAAGAAAAGGCAGCCTGAACCGGAGCCCATTCATTACAGACAAACAGGGTGACAAACAAAATGTGCTGCACATCTGAATCACGCTCGGGCAAAATTAAAACGATTCATCAAGTGCAGACACACGATGAGCGATGACATGAAGACCTGGAGAGAGGCTGAAGGAGGAGGAGGAAGACGTTACCTGGGTGAAAACTAAAACTTTGTTCATCTCCGTCTTGAAGGCGTGCGGCAGGTGCAGGGCGCTGACGAAGGGGTCGACTTTTTTCTGCGAGGAAATAAAAAGATTTATTACGATTATATCAGCTAACAGGCTGCAGGGAAATACAAACAAAAAGAAATGCAAGAAAAGGGACAGATCCGAGTCTGGATGTAGATGAACAAGCATTAAATCTCTGGTGTGATGATGATAATAATTCATCATGCACAGGGACATTAGTTCTGCAGAGACAGACGGATGCAGACTCTGCAGAAACAAACTCATGGTCCCGTGTTTCAGCTGATTAAGATTAACGTAGCCTACACTACCTTGCCAGTTCATTAGGTACACTAGTGGAAACATGCTAATATAACTGTCCTGCACTTAATCTTGTCTCCGTGGACGTTCTGGTGTTTAGAATTAGTTTAAAAATTAACAAGAAAAGCTGATTTAACTGTGTTTTCATTTTGATTCAGAAAGAAACGACTGAATTTGATTTTGCCGAGTTATTAAAGAGATTTTAAGAAAACTAACCCCGCTATAGATTTGTGTCGTTTATCTTTCTCATCTTTCACTTTAAATCTAATCAGCCTTCAGGCCACATCTGGACTCATCTTGTCGCAGCAAGGTTTCTAACCAGAGGACATAAATTTCACGTAAAAAGGCAGAACAGGCCGTTCAAATCTAAAAACTTCTCATCTGCCTTTACCTTCTTCTCCAGTTTCATGTCCAGCTTCAGGTCGATGTAAACGGGCTGACAGCGCGGCGTGAAGTCCAGCTCCTGGAACTTCTTCAGCGCGTCGACGGCCTCCGCGGCGCCGTACACGGGCTCAGGGTAGTACCTCATGACGTACACGTCGTCCACAGGCGTCCACGCCGTCTTACCGAAAGGCTTATGTCTGTCTTTGTCATCGACGACGGGCTTCTCTTTCTTCACCGCCTCCTCTTTATTCTCTTTCTTTTGTGCCCTGTCAATCAAGAGGAGAGATGTTAGACGAAATTAAACGTGCAAAACTTTTTGGAAATGAAGAGTTTTAAAACAGGTTTTTATGAAATTAAAGTGTCTGTAAACTCACTTGACGGCTGCAAAAGTCCTGACAGGAGGATTCCTCCGTGCGGTCTGTGAAATACTGGAATAAACGGGATGAACGCCGCCGGCGCTCAGCAGCTGCCTCTGACATCCTGCTAAAACTAGAGATGAGGAAATAAAAAAGCTGCATGAGAAAACTGTATGAAAGAATCTGAATGTTTCCATTAATACCTCATTAATCTGGTCATGTTCCCATAGAGACTTTAGTGTGTCTGTTCTCAAATCAGGAGGACACAAAGCAATTGATCCAATTAATTTCACTATGAACATAATGTACAGTTTAGATTTTACTAAATTATAATGTCCTACACTATTTTTATTATTAGAATTTTATATAATTGAGGCTCTTTGGTCTCTGATATCTTCCACTGAAAGTAAAATGAATCTTTTCAGCAGGCAGCACTCACTCACACCATACTCCTTATTTTTAATCCCAGTTTGTGCACAATTTCTAAAAGCATTGTTGTCCAGTTTAATGTTATGGGACTTACTTTAAAATCTAAGTTTCCACTTGAATTCGGCATACACGTGAGCTACCAAAACACACTTGAATACAATTAAAAAACATCTTCTGACCTGCTCGTTCTCACCCTCCACAACTCAAGCTGAAAACGAGTTATTCCACTAATTTAAGAGGCGTCTGGTTATAATAACTAGAGCCGAAAGTAACAAAAATAGTTAGTAATTACGATAAGATCTCAACTACGCAAGTATAAGAAGGAGTATGCTAAAATGTTATTTTTTTTGCCAGGTGTTTGGTAATAAGGTTAGCTAGCGGAAGCTCGCTAGCCAGCAGGCACGCTAAATGATGCAGGTTTATATTTTAATTTTAATTAATAAGAAATAAATCAAACACGGACTTAAAATTAAATACATTTAATGGCCACTAACAAAAACAAAATTAACGCTAAAAACAACTGACCTTTCCACACACTTCGCGTGCAGGTTGCCATGTTTGGGAACGCCGCTGATCCGGGTGAAAACAGCAGCACGATATAAATGGTTCCGCTTTAGGAATTCGCGCAAATCATTGCTCCAAAAATGACAAATTCTAGTTACTGTACCCGTTGTGAAACACACAAAGGGTGCATTAAAAGAACCTGTATCAACTCATAATCTGTGAGGTACGTTATAATGTTCGGCATGCTTTACTATTTCTTTGTTATTTAAATACTGTACATTTATTAACAACCGTCTTTTCCAAGGTGGCGAGAACATTGAGAAAACAAAGGTTTTAATGAACAAGAAAATTCGCTAGGCGCATTAACCTCGTGCCGAATTTTTAGCAATCTTTTATATGCTCTAAAAATATTAAGATATGTTCCATAATATGTGCTTTTATATATGCCAACCATAGATTTTTATGTAATTTGCATATAATACGATTTAAACCACTTTAAGCTTTTTAAATACGTTATTCACAAATAGAATTTCAAATGACAACTTCCAAGCAGTGTAATGCGTCCATTTATATTCAAAAAAAAAGTTAAAAATATTGTGAATGGAATTAAAACAGGGTTTGTTTTTATTGTTTTCGGTCAACTTGAGCGAGTAACGGGTGGCGCGCGAAGCAGCGCGTGCGGGCACGAGCGGAAGTCGCGTTTGTTGTTCTTCCTCCTGTTTCCGAGACGTTCAGGGTCTGAACGGGTTTAACAGCCGCGTCTCTGCATGCCTCTACCGATTCCCCCAATAAGTCGTCTTCTACAGCCGCCGAATGAAGGTAATGTCAAGCCCCGCTTTGTGTTTCTAACGCCGCGGCCGCCTCCTCCTCGGCTCTTCCGGGTTAAATCGGGCAGTTAAATCCGTTTAAAACCCTGCCACCCCCGCCCGGCAGTCCGCCCTCGGTGAGCCGCCCGGACGGCGTGCGCCCTGTAGCCGCTAGCCAAACAAATCCAGCGCCGCTGCTTCCAACGGCTCAAACCGTTTTTGCACTTGTTGCTGTTTTAACACGTTTAGCATTAGCTTGTGGCTACGTACACGCGTCCTGAGGGCGTGTTTACCTCGTTGTCAGGTGTGACAGCTGGTCCGGGCCACCCCCCACCTCCCCACCTCCCCACTTTCTCCCCCCCCCTTCTGCTGCTGTCCCCCCCTCCTCCTCCTGTCCCCCCCGTCCTGTCCTGTCCTGTCCTGGACGGGCCCGTCCTTTTACGCGCTTGTCACTTTTGACATTACAGCTATGTTTGGACGCTCTCTCCTCTCAGCTGTTGGTGCAGTTGCCATCGTCACATTTCTTTCTCCATTTGCAAACACCTTGCTAAAAACAAACCTAACATAAATAAAAAAGCAAACACGGGAGGGGGCGGATTTATATTTTTATTATTTATAATTTTCTGTGGAGTCATTTGACGCATGTGTGCAGCTCCATGTGGCCGTGGCATGAACCGAGGCCGGTGGGGCCATATATCTGCCGCTGTCGCTGCTCACTTGTGACCCAGTAGTGTGTAAACAGGTTATGTAAGACTTCTCCAAACTTGTCTCCCCCCTCCCTCCCCTCCCTCCCTTCCCCGCCCCCATCCCAGCCAGGACAGGCTGCTAATCTCATGGCAGCGGCTGCATATCAAACCATGCACCGAGTTCATGCACATTCAAACTTATGCATTAGTATTATTATTATTATTATAAGTTTGTTTTATGGCTCTAGAGTTGAGTCTGTAAAAGAGGCTCAGGCTTCACCAGTCAGCCATAACATTATGCCCACTGACGTGTATAACAGGCAGCAGGTTGGACACTTTGACCTCAGAGTTGATGCTGGAAGCAGCGAGACAACCGGGTCAGAACATGTCCAGCTCCTGAGTCTGAGCAAGAAGAAGAGACCAGAGACAGGATTATGAGCCACGGTCAAGGATTGCAGGGCTGTGCTGACCCCTGACCTCTGAGGACAGCTCTTAAAGTGGACACATCAGAACTGGAGCGTGGAGATATGGACGAAGAAGGAGGTGGTTCTGGATGCATTATGGGAAGACGACTAGCTCCGTATCACTGCAGAGACAGGATTCCCTCTTGGACTGGTTCAGGAACGGTTGGAGTTCAAGGTGTTAACCAGATCTCGATCCAGTCCAGCATCTTGTGCGATGTAGGACTTAAAGGATCTGCTGCTAACGTCTTCACCTTCAGAGCTCTGGAGGAGTCCAGGTGGGACCTACACAGTGTTTCTCAAGGACACACGTGTCTCCGATGTGCAGCTTTGTAGAAGATGTCTCATCAGTTGAGTCAAAGTGAAACCAAAAGACAGAAGTGAAATAATCAAACTGATTCTGCGTGAGATGAGTCCAACCTGAGACGCCTTCATAATCTTAAGTAAAGGAGTTTGATCAGCCACGTGGAACGTGTCCACCAGAATTTAGTTTAATGAGAAAATCTGATCTGGACTCATCACGTCATAGTCTCCGTCCTCCAGGTGCTTCCTCTGTGGTTTTGTTGGTCTGACGTTTGGGAAATCACCTCCGCCGCCGTCCAGCAGACACCTGCCGACAGCGAGCACTGTCTGAGGTGTCGGATTTCAAAAAAAAAAAAAGCAGACGCCTGTTGATGTGGTTCTTTGGGTTTAGAGTTAAACACTGAGACAAGTCTGTGAAAAGTCTGAGTCTGAGGGACGAGCTGAAGCCTTGTGGTGGATGTTACACGGAAAACACAACTTTACGTCTTTTCTGTCTTTGTGACTCAAACAGAATAAGTTTTGCTTTTAAGAAAACAAATCTGCTGCCAAACGGAAGAATCAGCTGATCAGCATCAAACTCAGAACTATTTCAATCAATTTGAGTCTTTTCTGAATCTGTTCAGTAGATTTGTCTTAGATTAAACTTTTAAACCTGCTCCGCGTCAGTGCAGGACATTTAAAGCTGGATCTGTGTTTTCTCGCTTTGTGTTTCAGATTAACAGGTATGCCAAAGGAAAAATATGATCCTCCAGATCCCCGCAGATGCTACACCATCATGTCGGCCGAGGAGGCGGCCAACGGGAAGAAGTCTTACTGGGCTGAGCTCGAGATATCTGGTCAGTCTAAGTGAAGCGTGACAGCTCTCCTGCAGCTTGACGAGAGAAAACTGCGTCTAAATCTTGTTTTATTCGTCTCGACATTTTCATCCCACTCAGAGTGAATCTGAGGCCTTTCATCTTGTTCATAAGTGCATGAAAAAACCTTTTCATGCGAGTTATTTTTCTCTCTACAGCTGCGTTAACGTGAAACTGAAAGCTGTTTCAAAGTTGGTAATAAAGCAGGTGTTCATTAGGTTTTGGTTTTAATTAGTTTCTTTTTGACGGACATTGCAGAAGTTCGATTAATGCACAGTAGAAGAGTTTAACACCATTAAAGTCTACCTCTAGACTTAGATTCTAGCTGAAAACCTGAGTTTACATCTTGTATTTGTCATTAAATATAAAACCACGTGAAGATATTTTAATATTAAAGGACGTTCTGGTGTTTGCAGGGAGGGTGAGGAGTCTGAGCAGCTCCCTGTGGACGCTCACCCACCTGACGGCGCTGCACATCAACGACAACAACCTGACCCGCATCCCGCCGGACATCGCCAAGCTGCCCCACCTGGTCTACCTGAACCTGTCGTCCAATAAGCTGCGCAGCCTGCCCGCCGAACTGGGCAACATGGTCTCTCTCAGGTAGGACGGAGACTCCTCGGACTCTGGAGTCAGATCAGAGTCACAGCAGAAACACAGTAGAAGCTCAACAGCAGCCAGGATGTTTGCAAAAAGACACAACTCAAGACAGGGATTACTGTAGAGATAATAAAAGTAGTCAGTGCTGTGCAGGAGATTTTATTTTGAAAGTTTGCCAGACTTTCAATATAAATTTTCCAAGATGCAAATAGGAGCTGATGAAGCCAGGATTTAAAAAGGAATAAGCATAAAAAGGCCAGAGACCAAAGGGACTACCAAACTACTCCTTCAAAATAAAAGCATGTAACAGCAACCAGAACCTCATAAAGGTGCTCATAGAGGCCATGCCTTTCAAACAGTCATCAGCATTGACTTTGTGTAGGTTATAAGATGACGTAAGAAATAACCTGGAAAAATGCTGGACTTTCAAAATAAAACTTCCCCTAATGTTAAACGTAGCTCATGTGCTTTCTCTTCTGCTTCAAACTATAAATTATTCCTCAGATTTACTCAAACTGTAGAAGAAAAGTGAACACAAACACAACGATTAAATGGTTATTAAAAGTTATAACACGGAGAAAAAGCTGAACATCAATCCTGAAACTAAACACTGTTCCTGTTTCGTTGTTTGTCTGATTTCTTGCAGGGAATTGCTTTTAAACAACAATCTTTTACGAGTTCTGCCTTATGAACTTGGGAGACTTTTCCAGTTACAAACCTTGGGGCTAAAAGGTGAGACTTTCTTTTGTTATCTGATGTCTGTGAAGGTTCTTGGTCATCCAGGTCGATGAATATCCCAAAAACATGAAATAATGAAAACAAAGAACAGCTGGACTTGTAGAGTTTCTTAAAAATGTTTCTACTTGAATGAAACGTCTTCTCTAGAAACTCTGTTGCTCTTGTTTTCAGCTTGTTTTGGTGAAATGATCTCACCTGAGAGCTTTAATTTACCTCTACTAGTCATTAAGACACTTTCCTAAAAGGTTCTCATCAGACGGCAGCTGGTGATCTAAGAAGAAAAAACATTTACGGTTGTTGTAAACTGGTTGTTTCTGCAGGAAATCCTTTGTCCCAGGACATCCTCAATCTGTACCAGGAGCCCGACGGAACCAGAAAGCTTTTGAACTACATGCTCGACAATCTAGCAGGTGAATGGCTCGGCTGACTCATGAATAATGAACAAGTGGTTTATTGTAAACCTGCACAGCGCAGGTATATCGTAGCAGGTGCACCATTGTTTCTAATTCTCCTTATTATCCTCCAGTGCACCCGGAGCAGCTTCCCCAAAGACCCTGGATCACTCTGAAAGAGCGAGACCAAATGATGCCCACAGGTGAGTTCAGTCTGAGACTGAAGCAGAGTAACGTGGCTATATGCATCATTTTAGAGCAGTGATGTCAGAGGGTGTAGAGTTTCAGTTGGTTGGTGCACTAAGTTGCCAGGTAGCATTGAAGCTCAGTCACGACCTCAGCGTAATTTAAAAAGCTTTGGCCTTTTTAAATGCGTCATCCTTTAATTCTTGGCGCTGGGAGGCTGATGCTTTCTCTTTGAGAATCAGAAGAAAAGGTTCATTGATGGAAGAGTCGTGTCCAGTTTCTGACCAAAGGCTTGAATATTAAAGTCACGTTGCAGATATGATTTCCCACTTTTTGTTTAAATGTTTCTTTATTAATTTAACCTTTAATAACTGTGATTACTCTGTTGACCGTCCAGCGGTGTTCACGGTCATGTGCTACAACGTCCTGTGTGATAAGTACGCCACGCGGCAGCTCTACGGCTACTGTCCATCCTGGGCCCTGAACTGGGAGTACCGCAAGAAAGGTATCATGGAGGAGATCACCAGCTGTGACGCCGACATCATCAGCCTGCAGGTAAAGCTCACGTCAGACTCACGCTGGTTTTAGATCCTGTGGTTTGTTTTTCTTGGAAAATGTCAGAAAGCACTCTGAAGGACACCAAGACACCTACGACTAGTTCTCTGAAGGACACCAAGACACCTACGACTACTACTCTGAAGGACACCAAGACACCTACAACTACTACTCTGAAGGACACCAAGACAACTACGACCACTTTAAAACCACACCAAGACACCTATGACTGCTTTAAAGAACTCCAAGATACTTTTAACTGCTCTGAAAGAGTTTGACGACTACTCTACAACTTTGACGACTACTCTGAAGGATACCAAGACACCAATGGCTACCCTGAATTACACCAAGACGCATTTGACTACCCTAAAGGACACCAAGACACCTTTGACTACCCTGAAGGACACCAAGACACCTTTGACTACCCCAAAGGACACAAGACACCTTTGACTACCCTAAAAGGAAACCAAGACACCTACGACAACAATAACTCTGAGCAGTTAAGAGCTAAAGCAGCTGAGATAGGAGAGACTCGACATCCAACAACTGTTTCATTGGTTCTTCACCAGTCAAACTTTATAAAAGATAAATTAAATCTCTACTAGAGTTCATCCAAAGTGAACTTTTCTAAGCTGCCCCGTGAGCTACAAAACCTTTACGCCAAGAATATTTGGCTGTTCAGCAAAAATATGTCGTAAGAGAAATGAATTGGAAAGTTATGGATCTGTTGATGTTCTAAAGCTGGATCAACCTCACCTGGATAATCTCTTCCTGAAACCAGACTGTTATATTTACCATTCAAACACGTTACAGTTAAACTCGCTTTCACACATCAACTCTGTTTTTTTTGTTTTAGCTGACATTTATAACCCTGTGCCTCTGCAGGAGGTGGAGACGGAGCAGTACTACACCTTCTTTCTGGAAACGCTGAAGGAGCGCGGCTACGACGGCTACTTCTGTCCAAAATCTCGTGCCAAACTGGTTTCTGAGCAGGAGAGGAAACACGTGGACGGCTGTGCGGTGTTCTTCAAGACCGAGAAGTGAGTTTACAAAGAAGATGTGCAGGATCTGGATTTATTAATGTAGAAAAGAAAAGCTTTCACTTTGCTTCGTCTTTGTTGATGTTTGTAGGTTTACTTTGGTCCAGAAACACACTGTGGAGTTCAATCAGGTGGCTATGGCCAACTCTGAGGGCTCAGAGGTCATGCTGAACAGAGTGATGACCAAAGACAACATCGGGGTGGCCGTTCTCCTCGAGGTCAATAAGGACTTATTCTCCACTGGTAAGAACCCACAGTTAGCATCACAACCTCCATGCCCACAAATGTTTTATGGTGTGAAGTTGAGTTGCTCCGTTGGGTCAGAAGACATTAGACGCATGTTGGGTTTCAGAACGGGATCATCCAGATGAGTTTTTACTGATTTATGGATTAAAACAAAGGTTATTAATCTCTAACTTTGCATGTTAACGATTTTTTTTTCTTTTCTTTTTTCATATTTAGCTCAGAGCTTTACAGATCCATGGTGAGCTGTTAGCATGACTGGTTAGCATGAATGAATGCCACTGTCTCCTGTTTAAAGATTTTACGCTCCGGCAAAGATCTGCCTGAGGCAAAAAAAGAATAATAATCAACTGCAGTGTTTCTATCTCTGCACTAATCCTGACGTTAGGATACTTGTGCAGGTTTTAAATTCCCCGCTGGCACATTGACATCCTTCTACACTTCTACAGTTGAAAGAATTGTGGATAAATTAGAAAACAATTTACTTTTTGTTCTTTTTTGTTCTTTTTTTAAAAAAAAAACCTCCAAGTCTCCTTGTTCCTTGTTAAATACGTGAATATAAAAACTAACATCAGCAGTGAAGCATCTTATCCACAAGGTGTCACTCGTGATTTTCACAAGAAATCAACTGAATCCGCTTTATTCAGTGCAGAAACAAAGAAAGAGGGACATTTATGTAGGAGTTTTTTTTTTAAAGTCTCTCATCCCTTACCATAAGTCTGTATTTATTCTTTTATATTCAGTATTAATCCGTATACTCTCTGAACTGATCTTTTTTTATCATTTTGCTGCCTCAGCTCTTTTTATTTTGGAGTTTCTGTGCTGGAGTTGCATCAGAGCTCTTGTGTTTTTCTGAGACCAAAATTAGACCAGGATCAGGATTTATCTGTTTGTGGGGGTTTCTACAAGTCGCTTTCACTAACATGTAGTTTTTGTGTATTTTTGATATCTGTGGTTTAGTTCACTTATTTAATTTCTTTGGCCACAGTTAAAAGTCAAAAGTTTAGCCGTGTTTCTGGTAGCCGTCCTTATAATGAGATGCATGAAACTGATTTAGGACTGATGGAGCTGGTCATGGTTTTGTTTTTGGCCACTTCAAAACCTTTACTTTTGCACAACTTCATGCTTGAGTCATGCTTGAGTCATGCTTGAGGTGACTATCAGTTTAGAAGACCTAGCTTTAACTTCGTGGGCAACGTCTTGAGATGTTCCTTCAATATAGCCACATAATCTTCCTTTCACATGATGCCATTTATTCTCTGAACGGCACCAATCCCTTCTACAACTTGATGCTGCCACCCTCGTGCTTCATCGATGAGATAGTGTTCCTTGGCTTTGGACGTAGCGATGGTTCATCGGACCAAAAAGTCCAAAAAGTTGCATCTTTCTATTGGATTGAGGTCTTGGTTTTGCAAGTTTGGAGTTACTTTTAGGGTCTTTGTCCAAAATTTTATCTTCCCGGCTGATGCCTGTTCATGACGAACACCTACAGATGTTCATGGTTAAACCCAGACTGAGGGACTGAAGATTAGATGAAACATCTATGAGAAACCCTTGTTTCAGCTTGTTTGTGTCATATTATAGTTATAACGGAACTAATGTTGCCACAGCAACTGGAACATTGTAGCGCGGAGCAGTTAATGTGTTGTTGTCTGGGGTTACGAGGACGCTCTTCTTATGCCGGTTTGTTTAGATGTTTGCGCTGTTATTAAAGTAAATATCAACGGAGTAAGCCTACCCTCGATCATTTTACAGTTTGTATCTGGTTTCTCAAGTGTTCTCAGAAGGTTCTTTCTTGTTGTTCTGGGACTGATGTGTACTTGTAGTTGGAAAACTTTGTACATAAAGTAGACGTCCTAACCTAACTGTTCATATTTGTGGTCTAATCCAGTTTTTCTCTGTTTTCCAGGCATGAAGCCACCTCAGGAGAGGCAGCTGATCCTGGTGGCCAACGCCCACATGCACTGGGACCCCGAGTACTCGGACGTCAAGTTGATCCAAACCATGATGTTCCTGTCGGAGCTGAAGAGCATTGCCGAGAGGGCCTCGGGCTCCGTGGCGACGGGCTCGCCGACCTCTGACCCGTCCTCCATCCCCATCGTCCTGTGCGCTGACCTCAACTCACTGCCTGACTCTGGTAGGGTCATTGGCATGCCTTCGGTTTCACGTTGTTGAAAAGGCTGTTTTGTGCAAAGCAACTTTTCCAGACACTCCAAAGGTTCTGGGTTTACGTGGTGTCCTTTGATCCAGGTGTGGTGGAATACCTGAGCAACGGAGGAGTGGCCGAGAACCACAAGGACTTCAAAGAGCTACGCTACAGCGAATGTCTGACCAACTTCAACTGCAACGGCAAGAACGGCAACTCAGACGGGAGCATCACACACAACTTCCAGCTGAAGAGCGCCTACGACAGCAATCTGATGCCTTACACCAACTACACATACGACTTCAAGGTAAACGCCTCCTCTGTGAACAAAGCTTTAAGACTTAAGGTGTCATTTTACTTCAGCTACAGACGACGGTTGTTTCCCATCCATGGAAACAAAACAAAAACCTTTTGAAACCTGCTTGGGTTGTGCAATTTGGTGAAGTTAGCAACTTTCAAAGAAGACAATCTAAAGTCCTGGTTGATGATATTTAGGGTTTAAAAGAAAAACTACTGGCTGAGTCAAAGTTTTGTATCTTTTTGAATCTGTGCATCACAACTGATATGTTCCATTCAAATATGCATTATTTCATTTTTACATTTTCTAAATTTCTGCACAAAAATGGCTCAAAATATCAGAGGAAAGTAGAAAATGAGAACCCAATCAAACACATTATGATGTGGATTTGTTTCTGTGAGAAAATAAATTATTTGGTCGCTTGACTGTTAAAGTCATGTCCTCCATGTCTCCACCATCTGCTGTGTCCTCCTTGTAACTAAATGTTTGTGGTACCAGCTGATCAGTGTTCTCCAGCAGCTTGAACCACTTCAGTTCTGAGATGTTGGTGGGTTTCCTCACATCAACTGCTGCTTCAGGTCCAACAACAACATTTCTCTTGGATTAAGGTCAGGACTTTGACTTGGCCGTTCCTAAACATTCATCTGGTTCTTCTTTAACCGTTCTCTTGTAGAACCACTTGTGTTCTTGGTTCTCCTTGTCTTGCTGCATGACCCAGTTTCTCTTCACATTCAGCTCATGGACAGATGTCCTGACATTTTCTTTTAGAGTTCATTGGTCCATCAATGAGGACAAGGCGTCCTGGTCCAGATGCAGCAGAACAGGCCCAAACCAGGACATTAGCTTCACCCCCATGTTTGATGGAGGGATGAGTGTTTGCAGCGTTTCCTGAATTAACAAAAGTATATTTTTGTTACTTGAGGTGTTTGATCGGGTTCTTTTCGTCTACGTTTTGACAAATTTATACAGAAATGTAGAAAAAATGAAAAACGCAGCATTGTATTGTAGACAGACTGTTTGTGTGGAGGATGAAAATTAAGATTTTAAGATTAAAACGTCTTCCTGTGACCAAGAGTTGGTACTTTCACATATCATTAGCGTCATGGTATAACTGCCAAAAAGTCATTTTTTCTCCACTATTACGATATGAATAAACAAAACCAATGTTCTTGCTAAAAATTGTACTTTTTCCGAATTTTCCGAAAATGTGAAAATATGACTTATGCAATTCTGCCATTAGGCTAACGATACGTGGAATAATTTACGAGTAGGTTTGCTGAGATAGGAACCAGTGGGAAATGAAAGTGTTGAGCGACGCTGAACCGATGAGTTGTTTTAGCCTTTAGAGTTTCCCAAAACAACAACATTTTGACACTTTTTAAAAGTTGGTGACGAGGCGTTTTACCGTATCTTATCTCGTGGGTTTTTAAGTGATGGTTTCGAATGAGTCACGCTGGCATGTGTTTGTTTTTTTTACCTCTCAAAAATGTCAATAACTGATCCTCAAGCTGTTTCCGGTGTCTTTCTGGAACTTTTGAGGGAATCTCCGTTCTGTGCAGACGTTTCATTTTGTCTCTGGATCTATTTTTTGCCTCTACATAAAACAAATGAGCTCCTACGCTGAGTTATTAGTGTTAAGAGGAATATAGAGCAACGTGAGTCATTAAGTGTTGATGCAACCTCCATCAGTAGTGATGCAAGTGAGCAAGTGCATCAAACCGCAATATTAGCAGGCGTTCACCAGAATTACACCAAGGACATGAGTCTTGTGGTTTCACAGATTTTTTTTTTTCTTTCATGCAAACATCTACAGGAACTGACAGAACTTACAAGAAGAAGTCATTTTCATGATTGTGTCTAAATCCGCTCACGTTTCCAGTCACCTCCCTCTGACCCGCCGCTCTCCTTGTGTCCACAGGGTGTGATCGACTACATCTTCTTCTCCAAGACCCACATGAGCGTCCTGGGCCTCATGGGACCGCTGGACAGCCAGTGGCTCGTAGACAACAACATCACCGGCTGCCCCCACCCGCACATCCCCTCGGACCACTTCTCCCTGCTGGCCCAGCTGGAGCTGCACCCGCCCCTGCCCCACCACCCGCTCAACCCCCTCAACGGGCTGCACCTGCCGGTCCACAGGTAGTGCAGCCTGAGAGAGAGAGAGAGCCCCCACCGTTACCTCCACCCCCTGCACCTTTTAAACATTGTCCTCCTCCTCCTCCCCCCCCTCCTGCTTTATACAGGACCCCTGTACAGTTTACCCACCATCCTCTAATCCTAAGACACACCCACCCCAAAAGGAGTGAAGTATTTGCCCCGTATGTTGCTCCTTCTTTTCTGTTTTTGCACACTGTATGTTTTTGGTTTTATTTTTATTTTCCCACCTTTAAAAAAAAAGGCTTGATACCAAATGTTGGGCTTGGGATGAAGTTGTCACAATAATTCCCAATGTCATTAATTCTTTTTGCCTTAGACCCCCCCACCCCGTCCTCCACCCCGTCCCACAAAAACTAGTTTTAAGATAACTCACCACACGGCGTCATGGAGGTGTTTTAAACCACACAGCCGTGAGATAATCTTATTTTAGAGTCCACATCAGAGCTGCGCCGCCACGTGTAGGCTGTGTTTAAGTCCCAGATTAAATTGACAGGTATTTTAATAAAAAGCAGCAACACTACGAGCACCTGGATCTAACTAATGAATGTTATACGAGGAGGTTTTTTTGTTTTTACATCGTCCATCTTTTAAACTAACCAGCCGACGCATTTAAAACCCTGCGTTTGTTTGTTTTAAAAGTTTCTGAAATCATCTCATGATTGTGGAGAATGCTGGATGCTATCCTGTGATTCTGTTGTTTTAAGAAAACGAAGCCGCCTCGCAGCGCTGCGTGAATGTGACCGAGCTGCTCAGTAACACATCCTCTCATTTCTACTTGCAGAGGCGACTCGTGAGTTTTCTGCAGCTAATAACAATCAAGTCCGGGCCAAATGAATGCAAATCCTGTCATTTTTTATTTTTTATTTGCAAGCACTGCATCCAAAATTAACTCTTTGTGTATTTTCACACATTTTATCTTTTAATTTTCAAACACCCGCCGTCTTAAGAGAGTCGCCCTGTTTCCCAAAGAATCTCCACTCAAGCGACGTGTGCTCGACTCTAATAATAATAATAATAATAATAATAATGAATCGTTTCTATTTATTGGTGCCAGCGGAAACTAAAATCCTGTGAAGAATCGTTTCCTGATTCCCGACCGGGAGCTGAATGTATTTACCAAAAGGCTCGTGGTGATGATTGGTTGTCGGAGCCTGTTGACGCCAGATTCCTGTGGACTCTAAACTTTGTATATTTGTGTCAGATGATTAGAACCAATAGCCCTTTATGGAAGCTGTGACTCAGGGCTATGCTATGCATCCAGCAGTACCTCTCACACTAAAGGCTCTCAGAGTTACACGAGCAGCGAAAACCAAACAGGAAGCTACCGTTCTGAAGATCCTTCATAAGCACAGGTCATGTATGTACCTCCATACATATGTGTTGTTGTTGTTGTTGTAGAAGTCTTGCGTGCATTTTTTTGATAATAACTACCGATGCACTTTGGCTCCAATCCCAGACAGGGTGACCTGGGCAAATTCAAACGTGTCCAATGAGATGTAGTTTTGTTTTGTTTTGTTTTTCTTTGACGAGATAAATGATGCAGACGTAGGGCTGGGTATCAACAGTCTCAACCGTCTTATCATGTTCTGAGAAATTAAAGAAGAATTTACAAAATAAACAACTATTTTTTTCTCAAAAACTACTCACTTTGTCAAATGTTTAATGTCAATGAAAACACATCTAAACGTCCAACCAATCCAGTTTTTATAAAAAATAAAAGTCTGCTAACACGACATGTGGATTTCAAAACTAATTCAAGACTATTCTGTTCCAAAATTCATGTCACATCCACATCTCTTCACAACCATAGACGGTATAAAGATGGATGGAGGAACAGCTCCTCTAAAGTGAATCCAAACCAAGTAGAGCTCCCCCTGGTGTCTGGCTGCAGTATAGGTCATAAGCTCCACCCCCTCCATGTGAGTGGGCGGGACTTGATCCAAACTAAAACACTAAAATACACGTCAAATACTTTACTTTTTTTTTAAAAAAGGATGATTTCTGTCATTTCAGGTAGTTAATATGATATTGATGAATGTTCAGGTATTATTATTTTTTTTTAGATAACTTTAGTTTTAGTTATCTGACGCTATAGAAACAGGATGTGACATAATGGCGACTACCAGCTTCATAAAGCGTCCCAGTAGGACTGTAAAAACAAGTCCAGTGTATAATTCAACATCTCCTTGTAGCTGGTGGAGGTAGAGCAGAGCGGAGGATTAATTAAACAACAACGTTAGTGAGTCTGGAGGAAAAGTGGGCGGGGCATCAATATCACGGCTCCACGTGGCTCCGCCCTCGGACCGAACTGATCAGACTCTGGCTCCAAAGTCACAAGATGGCGCCGCTCATATCTCCGTGAAAAAAAAAAAATAGCATTAGTTTGACCAGTGACAGGAAGTGGAGACGTGTTGTCCATATTTACATACAGTCTATGTTCACGATGCCGGTCGTAGCTGACACGCGACCTCGCTGTTACTCTTTGTACATCGTGACTAATCCACCAAACGTGGTTTCTGCAGCTCTTTGCACTTTCCTCCACTAGAAACAAATAAACAAATAATAAACTGTGGGCGGGGGAAGTTAGTCAGCGATTTAACAAGAAAATCATTTGGTATCACTGGTTCCAGTATCACTGATTTATTGATGTTGGCAGTATTTTTCCACAGTTCAATCATTTAGCCATCTGTATTAGTAATATGTGACGTGCAAGCTGCTAATTGTGTTGTGGTTAGTTCATGTTCACAGTGACTGATGACAAACAGGATTTAAAACGACTTAGTCATTTTGCCAGAATCTAAACGTGTCGTTTATTTACAGCAGCCAGTTAAGTTTTTAAATGAATTCATCAAAGCTCAAACCATCTGATTGTTGGGATAACTTTTACATTTATGTATTTCAGGGACATTTCTCTACTATTTTCTTTTGTCCATGTTCTGTTTTTAATTTGGTTTGATTTAGATCAGGAAGAGTCTGATTCAAAGAATAAATCAGTCAGTTAAAGTTATCCTGCTTTGATATCCAGCCCTATCCATACATATAATCTACGTATATTATCTGCCTGCACGTGCCCTCACAGGCGTTAACGTTTTTGCACACCTCGACTGTTGGAGATTGAATTAGTCGCAGCAGTATTTGAATAGAAAAGCCATAATTCTGGGATGAGCCTCAGCTTTAAAGTGGGTTGGATGGTTCAGACGAGGAGAACGCTCAGTGGAGCATTTAGAGGCCTATACTTCACTCCTGAACTAACCTCACAGGGTCTTTCTGTACGTTAATGAACCGTCTCTGACGACAGGGCGACGGGTTTTTTTCCCCCCTTTTACTTTTGTTGTCTCTCGAATCAAAGATCTACTTGGTGTTGTACTTTTCTGTCTTTGCCCGGTGCACTAAGATCTGAATACAACCTCCACCTGTCTCTGATGCTCGAGACCAAACATCTCTGTCCAGCTTTGGTTGTTTTTAGTTTTAACATGCAGTCCTTCACTCGGTACTTTGTACAGATCACAACGTTTTTCCAGAAGAAGATAAATGATCTACATTTGAAAGCGCTTCTTTTGTCTTGATGCCGTTTCTTTCTCATCTCCTCAAGCAGAGTCTTTTCCTTTCAGACTTTTCTTCCTCCCCTCCCTCGGTTTTGCAGCTTTTACGTCGCATGCATCTCAATCACCAACAACAACCTGTTGATTTAGTCTCTGCATTGCACACCTCACATACTTTTTCTACAAACAACGTGCCTAGTTTGTACAGTTCCTCCAACAGCAGCACTGCCCATGAGATCCAGACGCTCAGAGATTAACCCTGCCATCCGTTCACCCTTTCATCCCTCCACACTAACTCATCTTGCGGATGAGACGGTGAAAAACCATCGCTCACCTCCGACTGGTTTCCATTTCATTTCATTTGTTCTTTTTTTATAAACCCTCCTTGGTTTCTTTGAGTGATTTCTCCGGTTTCCGGCCGTCGTCATGCCATCGTGTGATTTTCTGAATGTAAAGCTCCCGTCGGTTGGTTTGGGGTTTTTATTATTTCTTTGGTTTTTGCAGACGGAGGCCATGACGCCGCCCGTTGAGGATTTGTTCTTATTAATCTGCTCTGACATGTTGAATATGATGGTCACTGCATCCGAACCTTTAAGAATGCTGCATAAATGTTTATCTTCCCAGTGTGTTAACCTGTACGAGAGAGAATTTAAAGAACAACGCCAACAAATGAATGAATAAATCTTGGTACGGCATATTTGTTCATTTATGACGCTGATGCACCGGTTAATGAGGCCACTATTAAAAACTGTTACTAAAAATGTGACACAAACAAAGAGCGTCCAATTCGGTGAAATCGGTTTGATGAAAACAAGAGTCTGTGCATTTTTATTTTGGTATTTCAAGTTTGCTTTTAAAACCCAAACTTATTCTTGAATCCAAAAATTGAAATAAAATAAACCTTTCTTTTATTCTGCAAAACAAAAAAAGAGAAAGTTGATTTTCTACTATTTTCTTTCGACCAATGTGATTTGAAATTGAAGCTGTATTTTCCTTTAATGAAACAGGAAGTAGTCTACTCGACATCTGGAGTTTCCAGGTCTCTCTGGTCCAGGAAGTAGTCTCCATGGTGACCAGTGGTCTGGAGATTAATTCTTCACCTACAAAAACATTTTAAACAAATCTAATAACCACTGGATTCTCCTTTACTTCTCTTTCTGGTTTCATAGATTAAAGGACAAAAGGTCCTTCTTTACGTCTTTAGCTTTTTTTTGTTTTTTTTAAATTAAAATTTGATTCTTTTCTATTTTAGAGCCTAAAACTAAACTTGAAATACCAACAAAGTACACGGACCCAACAAGGAATGCAAGGCTGTTATTTACGGAAAATAATTATCTTAATTCCTGTTTGCATTCCTTGGCAGTGTTTTTAATATTTCTGCACATTTGCTTTATCTAAGTCGTTGTAAGTGAAGTAAATCTGGCCGTAGATCTTCAGCCACCAGCAGACGCCAACAGCGGTGCTACGTTATTTCTCTGAGGGAATTTTAAAAGAACCCGACAAAGAAAAAAAAAGCAGACATCTGTATCTTCACCACATTCGATCCAAACATCCTCTGCGTTTGGTTGGAGGGAAAACCTGTGGGTTTGTGGTGAAGAGCTTTTAACGTTAAAACAGTGCGAATGAAAAGGTGCAAACACTGCAGCAGCACGTTTAACCGCCTGCCTGCCTGCAAAGACGAGTGGAAGTTTGTGTCCCCGTGGGCGGCAGTGCTGCCTTTGATTGTGTTCCTCTGGCTGGTCGATCCTTTGTAGAAGTTCACTCTGCAGAGACTCAAGTTTTCTTCTGTGAAACGAGTGGAATCTGAATCCACCTCCCACTCAAGAATAAAAATGACTGAATTTAAAGTTAAAGAGTGCACATTTTATTCAGCCGTAACATTATGACCAGTGACTACCTGGTTCTCATGGCTCCGGTCAGTGGGTGGGATGTATTGGGGAGGAAGCTGAACATTTAATCCTCAAAGCTGGTTATAGAAACAGGAAAAATCTTTAAGTGGAAGGATTTGAGTGACTTTGACTAAAAGGACCAAACTGAGTCAGAATATCTCCAGAACTGCAGCTCTAGTGGGGTGATCTATCAAACGTTGTCCAACGAAGGAGAAGAACCAAGGCTCATTGATGTCCTAACGGGATCCAACATGGGAAGAGACAGACTTACAAGCTTTTCTGACTTTGTGCAACATTATCTTGCCTCCCCGTCTTAAAATCCTGGATCCTGGGGCTGGACGTTTGATCTAAACCCTTCAGGTCACTCTCTGCTGAAGTCTAGTCCAAGCACATGTTGTATTTACCAGGTTACATTGTCATTTACAGACTGTCACACAAAGATTTCTTTCATAAATTACATTTCAAACACGTTTTGTGCAGTTTCAGATCAAAGCACGATGAGTAATACTCTAATTCGGATGAATTTCATTTTATATCATATGGGGCACTTAGGGATGCATTATAGGAGGAAGAGAAGCCAGTGAAGGCAGCGTGATGCTGGGAGACCTTGGGTCCTTCCATTCATGTGGATGTTCCTTGACTCGTAGCTCCTACCTCAGCATCACTGCAGACCATGTCCACCCTGTCATGGAGACAGGATCCCCCCATGGCCCCTTTCTGCAGGATGATGCTGCCTGCTTCAGGAATGGGTGGAGGTCAAGGTGTTGACTCCAGATTCAACCAGATCTCAAGTCTAGATCCAGCATCTTGTTGGATGCTCAGATCTGCTGCTAATGTCTCAGTGCCAGAGGAGTCTAGGCCGTCATAATGTTATGGCTGATTGTGTAAAATCTGATTGTGTAACAGTGATGCGTCTATTATGAGTCCGGGTTTTATGTGCTTTACTAAAAGCTTTTTTGGGGGGGAGATAATAGATTAAATAAACTGTCAACCAAAAGACTTGAGGCATTGGAGCCTTAACGGTTCCAGTCTAATTCGCTTCTAAACAAAACTGATCTGTTCACGTTTGAGCAGCGATATTCTCAGAGAACTTCTACAAAGGCTTCTACGTCTGAGTTTCTTATGTGAGCAGTTAAACCCTCAGCTGGAAGCAAACATGCTCAGCAGCACCTGTATCATCTCTGTCCAACACGGCCCCGACTCCCTCCCCCTCTGTTGGCAATAAAACGTCGTTTTTAAAGAGTTTCTCTGTGTCTGTGATTTATTTATTTTTTTAAAAGTCATACATAACACAGAAATTACATCACCAGATAAATGTAAACAGTCACATTTAATCTCTAGAACAACTTTATCTCACTGTGGAACAGTTTGCTAGCTTAGAAGAACATGTCAATGATAGTACTTTAAGAGAATGATTTTAAAAAAATACAAAGATGCATAGTTTTATAAACAGTTGTTCAGCGTCCAACGGTCGATTTCCTGCTTGAATATGAGCTTTTGCCACAAACTAGACGTCAGATTGGGAAATCGTCGTATCAGTCGAGGTGGTTGGAGTGGTTGGAGTGGTTGAGCTGGAGGCGGCCTGAAGTGCCCTTCTCCTGCAATCACAGAAAAACAAAAGGACGTTAGCATCTGGAGGCTAACTCATAGAAGCAATGACAGAAATGCTAGCTCAGTGTGTGGTGATCAGGGATAATGTGACGACCAAGTGCAAACGTTCATTACCATTATTGAAAAAAATGATGGTGAACACAAGACCTGGAGCGTTTTCTGCCACAGCTCCGCCTTTGAACACAACAATATACCGGCAGTGAATTACACAATGTCATTGTTTGTTTTCAGGAAACTGGTCAAAGGTTTCTTGGTCAAAGATTTAAAAGTTGGTTAGTTCAAATATCTTGACCACACATCTCCATGACCACCACTGGCACTGTAAAGTCAACCATCATCATTTATGATAAATCTCACTAAAGATGAAGTGAGAAGTTTACATCCACCTAGATTACCTGTTAACAAGCTTTGCTTCAGGTAAGTCTACTGTTTAGAGATATATTACTTCACTGCATCACAGTCTCAGTCGGTTAAAACTGCAAAGCAGGGAGGTGGCAGCATCGTGTGATGGAAGGGACTGTTTGAATTTGGAAGCTAAAGCTTTGTCACAAAAGAGACAAACATGCTTCCAGTCTAACAGACAATGTAAGAGCTACTAAATACGTTATGCAAACTTCTGACCCAAATAAAACAGCGATCCAGATTGACCTAAGACAGTGGATGTTTACAGGGATTTTACATTTAAGAGATAATGGACACTTAAATCATTTTGATGTAAAGGTTTCTTACTCGTGCAGGACTCTGAGGAACTCTGGCAACCACTCGGCCTTTGGGTTAATGCAGAACTTGGAGCCGGTCAAGCTGAAGACTCTGTGGACAATCAGGAAGAGTATATTTTTAATTTATAAAGATGCACACACATTTAAGTCAATCTGCTGTTGGTGTTTGGAAAGGAGACGCTGACGAGACACAGGTGAAGACACAAAGGAAACGATGCCGATCACAGTCCAGTGCCAAGAAGCAGGAACAAAAAGTGGATTTTAAGAAGCAGTGCCAGTCATGTGCAGATTATTGTGTCAGTGTGTATTTTTCCATTTTGCACAGTTGTGTGGTTTTGCCACGCTCCTTTCACTTTTGCTCTGAGTGCAGATCGATGCCAACGGGACATTTCAAAGATGCACAACTACCCTGACGTCAGACCAGATTTACTCAAGACGCCATGGCTCGTTGTGAAAACATAGTGAAACATAGAGTGTGTTAGCTAGTGAAGGATATGCAGAGGCTGCAAACTCAACTGCTCCAAAATAAAAGTGTTGGACGTTTTGAATCAATCTTGACTACTCACAGAATTTCAGGATTGCGGCAGTGTCCGGACACGGGAGTCATCTCGATTCTCTTGACGATCCTGGGAGGAATACGCTTGTTGACTGTGCTACGGCAGCGACACCCTGCGAGAAAATCAAACAGAAAAAAGAAATTCAGATGTGAGTCTTAGTCTGCTGTATTTCACGACAGTCTGATTTTAGTGACAAGTTTGGACCTTGAGTGCACAGTTTGTTCTATGTCATAAAAAATGGGCTACGAGGATGGAGCTTTACTTAAATGAACAAATTCAGTCAGGAAAGGCTGAAAAATGCAGATTTCAGAGATTTCTTTGGTCGTACTGTGTTAGCGTTAGACATTAACTGTTCTATAATGAGTTTAATAGTTTTGTACTTCAATAATAAACATTTTGCGCCATTTTAAATTAACACTTAAGCAAAGAAGAATAAAAAAATAAAAGATCAGGGAAATAAGCAGTTTAAAAATTGGAAAAATTGTTCAGAAAATGATAAATATTACAACTGAACACTGAAAAATAATGTAAAAATGATGCTCCGTCTTCCTATGAGCTAGTTCTTACCATGCAGGCTGGTGATGCAGCAGCAGAGAGTCGCAGCGACCAGCAGGATCAGCAGCTTGTTCATCTTCCTGGCGGTTGTTTTGATCTTTCAGCAACGATGAGGATGTGAGAAAGTTTTGTGAGAGCGAATGGAGTAGAGTCCGTGTTTATAAAGCCGCAGATGAGGAAGTGGTTGTGTCATCTTCAAGTCTTAGGGTGGTTTCTCAAGTCCAATTTTGGGCTTCCTTCAACAGGTTGACTTTTGCCGATCAGTCAGCCAAAGCTGCGTAAGAACTGCAAATACATGCACTTTTTTTTTTTGTCTTCTAATGTCTCACTGTCCAGCACTGATCTGATGACAAACTGGAATATTTCAGTTTGAATGATGAACTAGCTTCACTAGATGATCATGTCCAAAGTTGAGGAAAGGTGCTGGAGGTACAACTGTTTTTATACAAACTCATTTTCAGTGGCAGCAAAACATGCAGATATGAAGTGAAGAAAACTTTACAAGAAATCAATAAAAAAGAGATACTTCACAAGGGCTACTACCCCCTGACCCGTCTAGACATGGACTCCTCTAGACCTCTGTGTGGAGCTGCAGCAGATCCTCTAAGTCCTGGTCTAAGCTGAGAGGTGGAGGCATCCATGGATCCATTTTATCCATCTGGTCTGAATCTGGACGACAAGTCAACACCTTGAACTCCAACCATTCCTGAACCAGAAGGAGTCCATCAGGGAATCCCGTCTCCGTCAAAGGGTGGACATGGTCTCTGCAGCGATGCTGAGGGAGGAACGTCCACATGAATGAAGGACCCCAGCAGAACATGTTCAATCAGAACCAGAACCACCGTCCTCTGTGGTGGAGTTCTGATGTGTCCACTGAAGGAGTTTTCATCAGAGGACAGCATGGACACCTTGATCTGGTCTAAGATCCGCTGAGGGTTCTGGCTCCTTTCTATCAGAACCAGAACCACACGGGTCAGAATCAGTGGCAGTTTGTCCATGACCATGACTCTAGTTCTTCTCCTTCCTTGGACCATTATTGATCATCATCCTGACCTCTGTAGACCAAGGAGACCCCATCAGAGCTGCAGTTCTGACCCAGGCTGTGTGGGCGTCACAGTTTGGTCCTTTCAAATCCTTATTCTACTCAATGTTCTTGCTTCTAACATCAACTTAATAGACAAAATGTTCATGAGAACCACTTAATCAGTATTATTCACCTTCCAGTGGTCATAATGTTGTGGCTGATGAGTATATGTGAACTTAACCACTAGTTTTTGCTAGCATGACCTCGCTGGGAGGTCAGGCGTGTTTATAGGCAAAGTGTCCTCTAGGTGGAGTTGATGTCTAGACCAGACTTTCTGTTTCGAGGTAAAATAACCCTCACTGTCTTAACTTATCTGTGACATCCAGTTATTTAAATCACGCTATTTATTCAGCAGAAGCAGAGCGAGTTAATCATCACGCCTGCACAGCCCACACTGTTATCACAGCATTACAGAAGCTTTGAGAAGAAAAACTAGTGCAGATGCAAAATAAAGTCATGTTGGGTAAAAACACTGCAGGCGAGACAAACGCAGACTCATGGAGACCTGGTCCAGAACTGGGTTCAGCCCGACCAGAATCAGGAACAGAGAAAGAAGAAGAGTCGAGCTGCTGGAGAGTACCTAGAACCTAATTTGAGCAGGTTGCTTAACTTCTGTATTTGCCTCGGAGGTCCCTGGCTGATAACCACATCCTTTCTTGTAAGGGATCAACTGGGGGAATGGTATGCCCACCCCCCTGCCTTCCAAAATTAGACTGTACTTCCCGTATATGAAAATGAGATGAATCTCATTAGATTAGATTTAGATAAGATGAGTCATGTACAGTAAACACTGGAGCTGCTGGTGAGCCCCGAAACATCAAGCTGCGTCAACATGATCAGATTTAGCATGTTTTTAGTTATTAACTCTCTGTAAACTGATTTAAGGCTCTGCAGGCAAACGTTACAGCTCAGTTACAGCTGAAGAAATCAAGGTCAACATAAAAATCTACTCAACCTTTTGTAACATCTAGAAACGCTCTCGTATTCAGCGTTTCCATTTCCCATTTCTTCTCAGCAAGAAATTAATTGCAGTTATTAAGAAAGTAGACACCCAACTCAATCGGATGCAGCTTTTTCAAGTTCCTGTTTCTTCAAAGAAATGAAATGAAGAAATAAGGGAGTGACAGTTTTGCATCACACAGTTTCTGGCCTATGTGTCACTTTTAACATGGTGTTATATCTCAGTAACATTAGATTTATAGTAAATGGCCTTTCCTTTATATAGCACTTTTCTAAGTATCGGTACTCTACAGTCACATCTACCTATTCACACACCAGCACCATGCACTGGGAGCAACTGTGGGTTCGAGTGGACAAGCCACCCAGATTAGATTTGGGTCAAACAGGAGCTCTGCTGCATTAGCTGCGACAGAGGATAGAACTTAACTTGGAGGCCTTAGCTAGGTTGGTAGCGTTGGGTAGAGTGAGTGTGTCTTAACACCCTGGCGTCATTTGGCCCATCTCGACCCCAGTTTATGCTCGACCCACATGCCTACTTTTGGATTATGCGAGAGCCAATATGGTGGCCGCCGTGTTTGAGCTTCAGTCCCGACCTTTCAGACTCTGATGCGTTATATCAAGCAGGGTTCATCCATCTGTTATTATACGGTGACTCCTTTAGATGATGACAAACTGCTGTGCTGACACATTAAATCCAGACATGAGGTCAAATCAGAAAATGAAACATCAGGGCAAGGTAGCCCCAGTCCAGCCAATCAGAGCTGAAGTCTGGCTCCTCCCACCCGTCTGGACAGTCCTGTGCTTCATACACCGCAGAGCCCCAGGAAAAAGTAAAACACTTTCCTGGAAACAATGAAGAGAGAGAGTCACTGCAGGAGAAGCACGGTTCAGTCATGGTTGGAACTTTATGTTGGACTTCATTAAGTTTATGCTAAAAATCCAGAATCAGCATGTTGAGACAAGCCTGGAAATGTATAAGACTTTGATGTTTAGTTAATCTACACGGTCACAAAAGGGAACATTATGGCAGAATTTTCAATTTCCCAGAAGTCAACAGACCAGGAAGTGGACGGGTGCAGTCAACACTCAAGATGATCCTTTAGGAAAAAAATAAATGAATTTAAATTCAAAAAACAAACATATTCCTGGTATTCGTACTAAATCAGGGTCCGGCTTTCACCCTGAAGGTCGCCTCCAACGTCAGGGCCTGGATAAAAGGACCAGGGATGGTCAGGTGGGCGAGAGTGTTTAGGGTTATGGTAAGAGGTGTCAGGAATAAGAAACGGGAGATTTGGTCACATCTCAACCACCACCCCATCAGGCTAAGCTTATCCTGTTTGTCCTTCTCCTCTCAAAGAAGGAGCAGAGTTTGTAAGAAGGTACAAGGAGATGAAGTGGGACCAAATGTTAGTCTTAAAGAAATGAATTCCAGTGACGAAGATGCCACAGTTTGATTAGTAATACCTAGAAACTGCATCGGTCGAAGCACAGAAAGTGTGAAATCTTGAAAGTAATGATGCAGAGTTAACTCAGCAAGAATGACGACTGACACAGATTAACATTTAAAAAAGAAAGAAGAAGGAAACGCACACATTCATAACAGAAGAGAGTGAGGAGGAACGTCACGTGGAGGAGGGAAGCATCCCAGTATTTGTAAATGATGGAGGCTGAAGGTTTTTAAGGAGGTCGGTGCATGGAGCTCCAGAAAGATCTGCTGGATCCAAAGCTCCAGCAGAAGCTAAAAACACATCAAGCTACGTTCACTAACAGGTCCAGAACCATAACTGATCAATAAAGACGACCTGTCAAAAGAAGGACGTCTAGTAGAGTCTAGAGGACGAGTGGCGTCTCCAAAGATGAGGCTCTGATTCTGATAAATGAGCCCAAACACAAAGAAGTGCTGCCTGTCGTTGGCTTTTCTCTACGGTTGCTTGAACTTTGCAGGAGACTTGAGACATAAAACGTTTCTGACCATAAGAGATAATATTAGCTAATCAGCATCTATGCAGATGAGTCATGTTCACCTTTGATCCATTTTTTTTTTTGTGCAATGAAAAGGGCAAAACTGAAAAGCTGCTACGCCTATCTCTGTGAAACATGCTGACTAACTTGTATTTAAGACAAACTTGACAAAAACAGGCAAAACGCTTTGTTTCATTTCTCCTGAATTTCACGATAAGACGATACTATCCTCTTTGAGATCTGAGTCTTGCAGAATCAGAAGCAAAAGCAGCGCGAAAAAAGCAGCATCCTGCAGAGAATAGAAATGTCTGCAGACACTTCCTCATTGACAGGCATTACCACCGCATAAACCAACTTTCCATTCTATTATTGGCATTTTTAGCGGACCCTTGAAGTGAAACCCATCTGTCTACCATTGAGGGAAACCACAGTGTTTAAATTTCCCGACAGAAAGGTCATTAAATAGTGACCCTAAAAACATGTTTTCTGACTTTGCACCTAAAATACAAAAACATCTCAATCCACATATTTGAGGGAAAATTCAAACAGTTAAATTTTTAAGTCCTCAGACGTCCTTAAGCCACTGTCCCCGTATGTCTGTGCAGAATCACATACATGGGTCCAGGTCAGGTTATGTGATTTATTATAATGTTCTAATATTTTAAGTGCAGCTGGATGTAGTGACAAAATACACTATATTACCAAAAGTATTCGCTCACCCATTCAAATGATCAGAATCAGGTGTTCTAATCACTTGGCCTGGCCCCAGGTGTATAAATTCAAGCACTCAGGCATGCAGACTGTGAAACAAATGATTTAAGTGTCAGTAAATTCATGACAGTGAAAATCAAGAGGCCACAGTTTGCTCAGTAACACCTAAAAACTGTGCAGGTGCTTATTTATATACTTCTTACTATTTTATTTTTTAGTTAATTTATATATTCATACTTTTCTATTTCTGCTATGGCTTGAATCGAGACCGCAGGAACTCATTTTCTTTCATCCCATGAACCAACATGTGCTGAAATGACAACAAAGAATCCTTGAATCCTTGAAAGTCAAAGGACAGAGTGTGAAATCCAGAAGTAATGCTGCACAGTTAAGTCAGCAAAAACGGCAACCGTCACAGATTAACAGTTAAAAAAAAAAGAAAAAGGAAAAAGGAAACAACACATAACAGGAGAGAGTGAGGAGGAACATGTGGTGGGAGTAGCTTCATATTGGTAAATGATGACTCAAAGCATCAGATCCTCTGAAGGATGAAGAGAAAGTTAAGTGAAATTAACTTTCAGAAAGATTTCTGAAAGTTTTCAGAGGCTCGTTCAACTGGATCAACCCTGAAAAAACAAGTTACCAGCAGAAAGACAACAAAGAGATGATGGAGGCTGAAGGTTTCTAAGGAGGTCAGGGCATGGAGCTCCAGAAGGATCTGCTGGATCCAGAGCTCCAGAAGGATCTGCTGGATCCTGAGCTCCAGAAGGATCTGCTGGATCCAGAGCTCCAGAAGGATCTGCTGGATCCTGAGCTCCAGAAGGATCTGCTGGATCCAGAGCTCCAGAGGGATCTGCTGGATCCAGAGCTCCAGAGGGATCTGCTGGATCCAGAGCTCCAGCAGAAGCTACGTTCACTAACCGGTCCAGAACCAGAACTGATCAATAAAGACTCCGCTCAGCTGACGTCCTATCAAAAGAACTTTCATGGACTTTCCTGCACAGATGAATGAACATTGAGAACTTGAGAAAGGAAAACATTTCTGACCTTAAGACGAACTTGACAGAAATGTGCAGTACACTGTTTCATTTCCCCTCAATTTCAAGATAAGATGATACTGACCTCTTCTTCTGAATCTTGCATCAAAAGCAAAAGCCGCACAGAACCAGGAAGACGAAGATGGACTGCTGGCTATCAAGGACTTTCCTCCACAGGTGCTTTAACACTGTTGGGACCTGAGAAGGAAAATCAGCTCTAGTGCTGCTGCGGTCAAAGCAAATGAAAATGATTCATCAAGATTCATCTTTATATTTGACCCATTCGTGACTGTGCATTATTTAAATCCTGCTGGATAAGCCTGTCCTGCCTAATCATGCTGACTAACCTGTATTTAAGACAAACTTACGCTTTGTTTCGTTTCTCCTGAATTAAGATAAGACGATACTGTTTTCTTCTTCTGAGGTCTGAGTCTTGCAGAAGCAAAAGTAGGGCAAAGGCATCCTGCAGACAGAGAAAAGGGAAAACCTCACCACATAAACTAACTTTCTATGGTTGGGATTTTTTTTTTAATGGACGTTACATCCCTTGAAATGAAACTTATCTGTCACCTAAAGTGTTTAACATTTCCCAACATGAGAAAAATAAAAACATCTCAACCCCCATATTTGAGTTTAGTTTTGAGCTTTAAACTTATATTAATGACAAAAATATTTAAGGGTGTCGTTTTTGGAACAAATTTAAAACAGTTTCTTAAATAAAACATATTAGTCCTCAGACCTCCTTAAACCAGTGTCCCTGTAAGTCTGAATCACACACATGGGTCCAGGTCAGGTTATGTGATTTATTGTGGTTTTATAAAAATAAATAAAAAGCTGGTATAAATGTAGATTCATGATGATGCTATGCTAAATGCTAACAGCATCGTGCTAACTTGCAATCATTTACTAAAACATATTAATTACACTTGGATTGGTAGGATACAAGGTTTATTGTCACCACCATCATTCAGTATAATGTAGTTAATGTGAACAAGTAATACTGCAAAAAGGTGTCTGCCAATTCATTAGGTACACCAGTGAATGCGTTCTAATAAACAGTCCTGCTGTAAGTCTTCTCTTCGTGAAGGCTCTGATTTTGGGAATGAGTTTCCAAAAACCAGAGAGAGCTGTTGATTCATGGGTGTTTTCATTAAACTGGCCTCGATGAGTCGACCACAACCTGAGGAGGTGTGCATCACCATGCTTCACCTGTCGCATTGTTTTGTGTTTTAATAATTGAATAAACCCTTCATTAATGTAAATCTGTCGTCACGTCTTGACTAGATGTCGTAGTCCTTGAGATGCTGCTTCAAATCTTCATAAAATTTGTGTTTTTTCATATTTCAGGAAGTGCTTTCTAAATCTCATTATGCTGCTGTTTAAGTTACAGGAAGAGAAATTTTACTTTGTTGAAGTTTTTGCAGAATCTTCACCAGTAGCATTCGCTCTTCTTAGAGTTTGTGGAAGTTGACGGACGGTTGATTTTTCTCTCTCCACAGTTTGCTTCTCGGTTCGAGGAAACTCTCTCAACCACTGTAACTGCCACTTTCTGATAATTGGCACTGTTCACAAGTGGGACGCTTGACTAATCAGAAACTGTGAACTATTTTCCATATTTTAATGCTCCGCACAGTAAAGCTGTCAAAATCGAGGCGATAAAAACGCGTCGACGTCTTCCTCATTCTAAGGTGTCAACCACAACCTTCTCATCAGAGCACAGAGAGAGTGGTGGTTCCAGTCGTACTGTAAGAGGCCCAGGTTTCACGTCGCGCATCAGGTCCATCCAACAACGAGCTAAAACGAGACATCTGCAACCATCGGTGTGTTTCTGTTAAAACGGAAAAACAAAATAAAGCCTCCTACATGTATGTGCTTCAGAACCTATTCAGCAATTTGTGCCCTTTAATGTCGTGACAGTTTTGGTTTCGGAGCTCGTCATCATCACGTTCAGCAGCATCAGCGATAGTTTCATGATAATCTAATATAATACACAGAAGACTTTTATCCCTCAGATCAAACCAATGAGGCAGTTTGGGTCAAAGGTCACAAACTATAATCCAGCGACTGGTGTCCATGTTGACGATGACACGAAGCTCTATGAATTCAGAGCATAGTCTGTATATAAACATGGACAACACGTCCCCTCTTCCTCTCATTGGTCAAACTGATGCTAGTTTCCCGGGGAAACGGGCGGCGCCATCTTGCGAGTTTGGATCCAGAGTCTGATCAGTACGGTCTGAGGTCGGAGCCACGTGGAGCCGTGATTATTTTTTAATTTGTTTTTTTACATGTGTCCAATGGAGTGGTTGGCATGGCAACTAGTAACCACCATTACGTCAAATCCTGTTTCTTTAGCGTCAAAAACCTAAACGGACACTTTAACGTTCATCAACGTTATAATAACTACCTAAAATGACAGAAACCATTGTTTAAAAAAACTATTTGACGTGTATTTTAGTGTTTTAGTTTGACCCAAGTCCCGCCCACTTACAAGGAGGAGGCGGGGCTTATATGAGCTATACTGCAGCCAGCCACCAGGGGGAGCTCTACATAGCTTCACCTTTGAGGAGTCTGTTCCATTTTCCATCTCATACTGTCAGTGTTTCGGGCCCGTTACTTGTTTTAATGGTGATTTGGGTTTTGTGGACTATCTCCACTGATCAGCCACAACATTATGACCGCTATGACAGGTGAATAACGTTGATCGGTGGATGTATATGAGGCAGCAAGTTGCACATTTTATCTTCAACGTTTGTGTTAGAAAGATTTGAAAGACTGTGACTGTCTGGACGACTGGGTCAGAAAGAAGAAGAAGAAGAAGATGAAGAGGAGGAGGAGGATCAAGAGGAGATAGAGGATGAGGAAGAGGAAGGAGAAGATGAGGAGGAAGAAGAAGAGGTAAAGGAGGAGGACGAGCAGGACGTGGAAGAGGATTAAGAGGAGGAGAAGACAGAGGAAGAAGAGGAAGAGGAAAATCAGGAGGAAGAGGTAGAGGAGAAAGAGAAACAAGAGGAGGAGAAGACAGAGGAAGAGGTAGATTTAGAAGAGCAGGATGAAGAGGAGGAACAAGGGGAGAGAGGAGGATGAGGAGAAGGGGTAAGAGAAAAATGAGGAGGAAGAAGAATAGGAAGAGACGGAAAAAGAAGAGGAGTATGAAGAAGAAGAGAAACAGGATACGGAAGAGAAGGAAGGAGGAGGAGAACTGGTTCTGGTTCTGGTTCTGAGTCAGACCACACAGTGGATCTCAGACCGGATCAGGGTGTCCATGCTGACCTTTGACCTCTGATGAAGCTCGTAGCTCCTCCCTCTTCATCGCTGCAGAGACCATGTCCACCCTGATGGACTCTTTGGAGGTCTAGGTGTTGACTTGTCCTCCAGATTCAGACCAGGTCTCTGGTCCAGATCTTTTATCATTAATGAGTCCTGACATGTAAAAACCAACAGCGCCACCTTCAGTCCATCCGCTGCACGTTTACATGTTTAAAATGAATCAGGGGCTGATGTTATGGGGGGAGGCGCCCTCTGCTGGTGGAGACGAGAATCACAACCAATGTTGAAATGAGTGACCTGATAAATAGAACACGTGACTGATCAGAAGGGCTTAGACCAGGCATGGGCAATCTGTTCCACAAAGGGCCGGTGTGGCTGCAGGTTTCCTTTCCAACCAAGCAGCAGCACACCAGACTTGACTCATTTAATCAACTGATCTCAGTCTTTAGAGAGCTGATTGGTCAAACTGTGTGCTCGTGGTTGGTTTGAACAAAAACCTGCAGCCACACCGGCCCTTTGTGGAACAGATTGCCCATGCCTGGCTTAGACCAAATGTCCTGCTGACACCATCCAGGATTAAGAGACGAAACAAAAAGAGCTCCAACGCTTCAAAGATGCTCCTGGAGCCAAGGATGCTTCATCAATGACCCTGTATCCTCATCCTCTTCTTCTCCTTCTTCCGCCAGCTCCTCTTCTTCCTCTCCCTCCTCCTTCTTTGGTCCATGACCTTATCCTCTTTCTTCATCTACCCCGAACACCTCCTCCTCCTCTCCGTCCAACTCCTGTGTCTTCCTATTCCCCTTCTACTCCTTTTTCTTCCTTCTCCTCTTCTTCTTCCACCCTCTTCTCCACCTCCTCCTCCTCCTCTTCTTCCTCACTGATCCTTGGTTAATGACATTGTCTCAGGTTCTTCTCCTTCATTGCACCGCTGTTGACCTCCTCATCCTCTTCTCCTTCTTCCCTCATCATCCTCATCCTCTTCTGCCTCATCCTCCTCTTCCTCACTGATCCCTGGTCCCTGTCTCTGGTTCTTCTCCTTCATTGCACCATGACTGACCTCCTCTACCTCCTCTTCGTCTTCATTCTTCTTCCAGGACCATCCCACTAGAGCTACAGTTCTGGAGACTCTGTCTAGACGTCATAATGTTTTGGCTGATCGGTGCAGTTAGATCACAGACATCATTACAGATTCAGAATAAATAAATAAATAAAAACACACGGAGACAAACTCAGATTAGTTTTTTTTTTATTTGTCATTTTGGCTGAAAACAAACCAAAAAAACCAAAAACCAAAAATATAAATCATAGTAACTACGTGTTGATTGGACGAACGGCTCCAATTCTCTATAAATTTAGATTATATACTAGCTCTGTTACAATAGAAATCATTTGTTAGATTTACTAAGAAGAAAATAAAAATAAAAGCTCGGGGAGGTGAGTGGTGTGCATAGCTTATAATCTACCTCCTGAAAAAAAAAGAACCAAAAATATATAAATAAATGCTTTGAAAGGGACAGAAAGGCCGTGGTAACCCAAAAATCTGATTATACGTTCAGTGGTTCACCCCCAACTACCGGTGTGATTAATAAACAAGACGCCTTATGTAGTGTGGTCACAAATAAAAAAAAAAGTTGATTAAAAAGTCTTTAAATCTCATTTTCTTCTTGTAATTATTTCATTTCTTTCTGACGTCGATTCGTTTGCTGCAGAAAATGAAAGATTCTCCACTTTTTAACGTTTTGCTTCGACAGAACAGATTCTCAGACGTCCTCACGTGATTCGCTTTGCTAAAAATATTCAGCGAAACGTCAAATACGACAGAGAGAAGCAGTTTATCTCTTAATTATCTGTATCGCCAATTCATTAGGAACACTAGTGGAGGCACTAAATCCTCCTTCATGACTGATCCAACGCTGAAAAAGCACCAGAAATGTGGATGATTCATTTTGCAGTTTGTGCTGGTGGAGTTTGAGCTGCAACATTAAACTGAATGGAACTGCCAAAATAATAAAACCGTCTGTCGGCACAACACACCACAGTTTAACAGCACTACAAACTCTAAACACCTTCACAGGATGAGATTATGTGCACACTACTGCTATATTTAAACGTTTCCACTAGCGTACCTAATGAATTGGCCAGGGAGCATAGTTGTCCTCGTCTTACAGATAATCTGCAAACTGATTTTGCATGAATTATAATTCATGATTCAGTTTAATTACAAAGAGAAAACTGAGATTTCAAGACTTTTTGTGTTGGTGGAGAAATCTGCTCCATCAAATTAAAATAAAAATAAAATAAAAGACAAAACCAGCCGGCTGGTTTTTCCCCCCATCACCATTTTTCTTGAAAGTAAACATCCTTGTAAATACCAACAGGGCCCAGACTGGTGCAGAAACCCTCCGATGCCCCACCAGGGGGCGACAAAGGGCTTTTTTTCTCCCAGCGAGTTAAAAACCAGAGGAGCTTGTACCACAGAGCTAGTTAGTGTTTTACGTTTATCAGGCTCTGACAGAGAAGAAGTACATGTGTGATTCCCACTGATGAATCCAGTAGCTCGGTGACGAGGCGTGCAGTGAGCGTTGAGTTACGACAAAGCTGAAGCAAAACAAAAAACCAAAGAGGAGGCAACATTTCTCTCCTCACCATCACCAGCACTCTCATCACAGTTAGTCACGGTGCCTTCGGGTCATTTAAGAGAAACTTTGCAGGCACAGAGTGGTTCTGACTGACGCCCCCTCGATCAACAAGGGGGATTAAACTCAGTGGTTTAAATCTCCTTAAATTTAAAGAACGAAATCTAAGGTTTTGTCCAGTTTTATATTTTGGACCAGATCACATTCATCTTGACAAAACTGTGCAGAGATGCTTGGGATGAATTTGAAAGTAAAAACCTTAACAGACAGGCACAGGTAAGTACTAGAAGAGGAAAAAAGCTTATGGCAGATTGGTCAGTTTGTAGAAATAAAAAACGTTATCATCCATGCGTCCCCAGAAAATACGTTATAAACGCTCAAGCTGCTTCAAAATGTCACTTTAAAATGATAAACACAAAGGAAACTAATCTGCTTTTTAAGTTCCGTAGATAAGAACTGAAAGGACGATGCTAACACTCGCTAGTACCACACAGTAGCTAACTAGCGTCACATGGTTGCTTGCTATCGCTACATGGTAACTTTCAAACATTACACGCTAGTTTGCTAGCATCACACAGTAGCTAGCTAGCATCACACAGTAGCTTGTTAGCATCACACGGTAGCTTGCTAGCATCACACGGTAGCTTGCTAGCGTCATGCGATAGCTTGCCCGAAAAAAAAGAAAAGTACAGAAAATGGACAACCTGCTCACAAGCGTAAAAAAAGGTTTAGTCAATTATGACAAAAAAAATAAAAATAAAAAATGAGACTTAAATATTTGAGGGAAAGTGTAGCTGTCTTCTTCTTCTTGCTAAAAACTGCAGTTATTGTTGGGACGTAGCCTCGAGCCAAGAGACACCATACCATTAGCATTGAAGGAATGGAAGCAGCTCTAAAGCGAATGCTAATGCTAATGCTAGTGCAGCGTTAGCGTTGAAGCATCAGAATCTCTGGGGACACATGGATGATTCTGGTGCTTTGTCAGTTAAACAAGTGACCTCTTTAACAAAAAAGGAAAAACGAGTTTGAGTCACAGAAACATGTCAACGGAGTGCAGACGAGAACTGACACAAACTTCACATAAAGTGCAAACCGACGGAGGGTTTCCTCGCACGGCTTCAGACCAGCTGAAGCTCCCGGGAAACCGCCAGAGACGTGAGACGATCCACAGGTCAGCAACACGCCGCCTCTGCTGCTGCTGCTGCTGCTGCTGCTGCTGCTGATCGCTTTAATGGCTCTCTATCACCACGGGCTCATAGCCGCTTGCAGACACCCTGCAAACAAAGACGACAAAGATTATTGATGTAAAAAGATTAGTTTGTAGTGACAGATGTTAATGCAAGGTCTGAACGGGGTCTACAGGGATCTACAGGGATCTACAGGGGTCACATAGAAACATTGTGATGCTTAAAGTTACGTTTCAGACCAAACTGCTGGAGCTAAATCTCACAGTCTGCAGACAGTTTATTGAAAGAGGAAGAGAAAGCAGCGTCCAGACGGTGACACAGCCCAGAGTAACGTCTGACCTGTTTCCCAGCCTGACGCCGCTGAGCGCAGTGGTTCCATCTCTGCTGACGAACAGGTGCAGGTTGCTGTCTGTAAAGGTCAGAAATACAGGAAGTGAGTTAGGAAACCAAAGGAGGCGTTCAGATATTAACTAGAGTCCTGGGAAAGCTTGAGACGCTCTCAGTCCAAACACGGAGCAGCATCAATAAACTGCCGTCACATTAACTTTAAAAGCTTCACGTGAAGAGACTCAAGCGTAAACAGAGACGGCAAAGCTCAGGACAAACCTACATGTTTTTCACTTGTAAAGATTTGTAGATGCTCGTTTGTTAGCGAGCACGCCGGCTATGAGTTCCTGTAACCGTCCGATGTCCGATTAGGCCAAGTTGTTTTTGTCTTTTTCTACAGAAGCAGACTTTCTTTAACCCTCTGGAGTCGACGGTACGTCCAAATCACATGACCAGTTTAAGACGATGTAGCAGCAAGACGAAGTCTCACTGAGACTCTGTTTCAATTTGTATTGGAGATTTGAGACCTTACATATTTACTTACCTTACTTATAAGACATTATTTATTACTTATCAGATATTACGTATTGTGCTACTTATACATCTGATAGTTTTGCAAATGGTTGTAAATAGTTGCAAAAAACGCCTGATGCATTTCCTGCATTTCAGTGTAAATAGTTGTAAATAACTTTGTTGTTTGCTAATTTTTTATATAAGCTTTTGAAATTTACAGTTTAGATTGCATTCTAAGTTATAAAAATGCTTCGTTAAATATGTTTGTGGTTTTCACAGTGAAAAATCTTGGTTTTTCCTGCTCTGATTTTCTGTTTTTAGTGTGGTTTTAGGTCAACTGTGTTTATAGAGTATGTCAGAATGAAAAAATAACTTTAGAATCACACATGTGAGGTTGTGCTGAAAAGAATGATACCCAACAAGACATGGTAAACTGTTTGTAAGATGAAATATGAAGGTAAAACCAAAAGTAGTCAAAAATGGCCAATTATACTCTAGACCTCAGTTCTTTGGTTAACCACAGAAAGATTTTTTATCAGTGTTTAAATATTTCTTTAGCTAGTTCCTAACAAGGTGCCTAATGGCATTCCCAGAACAGTTGAGGTTTAAATCCAGTTGGACGACTTTGGGTCCCCCTGAAGAATCAACATCTTCAAGCAGTGGAAGGGTTATTGTGTCCCCTTGAACCTGGAAACTTGAAGTTGCTGGAGGTAGAAGGGACCTAAAAGGTTAATCAAGGTCTATGAATTGCTCATTGCATGTCCACCTCCCCTGAGGCCAGTTTGACTAAAGAGACCGTACCAGGAGACTTTAACCTTCAACAACATAGTTCCCATATCAGTTGAGATGGTTGAATCCTTAGGGGGTTTACAGACGTCTGAGAACGCCATGGGGAACCTCAAGAGGAACTGGAATGTGTTGCTAGGATGAAGGACGCCATCAGAACCCAATCTCAGATAAACATGGACATGTTTGTAGCAAAGTCCAACCTCATTAAACCGTTCAGCTCCACTGGAGCCAGGAGTGAAGCTGTAAAGCAATAACTGCTTGGTTTATACTTGGTTTTATGGTTTTACATGCAGCTGCACCATGGTAACCAGCCATTAACCCTAACAACTGTGTTTGTACCTTCAGTGTTGTTGATGTCCGCAAAGTTTTGGCTTTGGACGATTTTCTCCACGATGTCGTCAGCATCTATACGAGTGTCGTTTACCCAGGATGGGTGACTCTCCACCGAGTCCTGCTTCCTCCTACAATACAGAGAATAGAAGAAGAAGGTGAAGCTGGAGGGAATAAGAAGCTCAATATCAATCCATCTGATGAAAGACTGAGCTCTGGCGTCCACACCTGGACAGTCTGGTAGGGGGTAGGACAGGCCGCGGGGGTCGAGGGGGTCTTTCGGGACGTCCAGCATCCTTCTCGGCCTCTGGAGGCGTGTCAGTGGTGAAGGCCAAGCCTCCAGAGGTGCTGCTTCCTGTCGAGGTATTCCTGCGATGAGTGAGGTCCGACAGGCTGGAGGAGCAGGAGTGCTCGGTGCTGTAGCCTGCAGGACGGCGTCAGAGACGGGTTTTAGAGAACTGTTCAGAAGGTAATGCATGCTAGCATCACCGGGTAGCATGCTAGCATCACACGGTAGCATGCTAGCATCACACGGTAGCATGCTAGCATCACACGGTAGCATGCTAGCATCACATGGTAGCTTGTCATGTCTTATTAGATCTATGAGACACCTGACTTAATGGGTTTCCTTATTTTCTTAATAGCAACTGATGATGGAAAAGAAAGGAAAGGAAGATTTTATTTTATTGTACTAGATATTGTTATATTTTATATTTGCTCATATTTATTTTATCAATTTATTATTTTAATATTTTATTTTATTGTACTAGATTTTTTCATATTTTATTTTTTATTCATATTAATTTTAATAATTTATTATTTTAATATTTTATTTTATTGTACTAGATTTTTTTCATATTTTATTTTTTATTCATATTTATTTTATTCATTTATTATTTTAATATTTTATTTTATAGCACTAGATTTTTTTCTTATATTATATTTGTACTCAAATTTCTTTCATTAATTTATTATTCTAATATATTTTATTGTACAAGATTTTTTCTTATATTTTATTTTTACTCATTTTTTTTTATGAATTTATTATTTTAATATTTTATTTCATTTCATTTCATTTCCTCTTGTGGTTCCTCAGAGTGTTTTCATGTGTACCTGAGCTACAGTGACCAATCATGTTCCCCTGTGGATGACTTAAGTCTGTCTAAGTCTAATTAGTTCCCAGCAGACAGACTACACACCAACTTTCCACCACAGAAAAAACAAAAAACATCTGCAGACAGGGAAGTTTGTCTGGTTTCCAGGATATGCAACAGTTTAGTCCAAACACAGGAGACAGGCAACTCAAAATGATTCACAAGGAACAATAAAAGCTCCAGGAAAAGAGGAATATATATTTCTACTGTTACCGGTGAATGTGCTACCTGAGATTTTGCTGTGCTGGCTGGCGTAGCTGGAGTTACGAGAGTGACCGGACTGGAAGGACTCTACAGGACCAGACTGGTTCTGATTGGCATCGGGTCCGTCGAGGAGACCTGAACGCACAAAGAGGAAGAAAATATACCGTCACCACCTTCATGTGTACTTACTAAGACACTGCTGCACGATCACAAACGTTCTTTCTCCCCCGACACATAAAGAAAGAGTTTAGGATTCCAGCTCCTGAACCAGATGCAGACATCGTACATCATTTCTTCCAGAGAGTTTTGGTGAAACATCTGGATCAACGGCTGCACCAACATCTAATGTTTCATTCTCATCCTGACCTGGTGTTTTTTTAAGGAGATGAATTGATCATATCTGATTTTTAAGAAGTGTTTAGCGTCGTACGTTTGACAGACGAGGAAGAAGAGTTGAGTCTTCAGACGATTATGATGAACGATGGAAACTCTGCCGTCCCTTCAGACTTAAACGTCGCTGCATCTGGAAACTCATCTTTTATTGTATCTGGCAGTGAAGCGTTTACAGTCACATCAAAGCTACTCAGGCTGAAATGAAACTGCACGGAAATAAAGCTCTAACTCAGAGGTCGTTGCTTATCTCTCTCCTTTATCAGCAGCTCTCAAACAAAGAAACTAAACCTCTGATTAAACTGATCCTAGCGCTCTGGTTTCCACTGGAAACAACTCCTCGCTTTTCGTCGCCAGCAGAGTGAACGAGGCTTTGCCAAACGCCTGACTGCCAGATCATTAGGTACACTAGTGAAATGCATGCTTCCATAAAAGACTGTTTGTTTTCATTTCTGCTTCAGTCGCTGCCGAGCGTCAACGTTTCATTAAATAAAACATCTCAACACTTTTGTTTCTACGCTTGAAAGCTGGTCCTCTTAAAGGACAGCAGGAGGAGCTGTTGGACAGAAACACTCATTCACACTCACTTGCCAAAACATTAGGTACACCGGCAAACCTAACCCTCGTGACTCTTCTAATGTTTGGCTGAGGATGCAGAGCTTAACTGTTTACAGCTCTATCATAAAACACAACGACGTCAAACGTATTTTAAGAGAGTTAAATGTTTTTATGGGACAAAATGTGAAAATAATCCAGAGGACATTCACCTCCATGTGGATCAGTCCTGTCTTATTTTATTTTAGATGCATATCCTTCCACTTTGCTCTAACTCTGACTGCTCTGGTTGTGTGGCGTGGTCACGTGTACGCAGCGTTGTGCATTTCCCAGCCTTTCACCAGGGTTCCTAATAAACTGGCGAGTGTGTGCGTGTCAGGCATGTTTGAACAGTTTCTCTTTCACTCCCTTCAAAGGCCCGTCCGTGCGGCGCTCATTGTTCAGTCAGAGCGAAGCTTTCACTTCACCTGCTTTCTTCATGTCTCTTTCATGAAATAGATTCTTGTGAAATAATTTACGAGGCCCCGCGTCGCCTCAGGGGCCCGAGGAGACGGGAGCCAGATCCAGAGCAGAGATACCACTCTGATTTTCTTATTTCTTTCGCTCTGATCTTTCTGCCCGGACGTGTCTCGTACCCGAGTTGATGATGGACGGTCGAGGCTTCGGGGCTCGGCCCAGAGAGACCCCTCCCGCCGGCCCGGGCTCGGCCGTTCCCTCCCCCTTACAGTCCAGCTGCAGGGTGTGCTCCTGTCCCGGGATGGAGATGGACTTCGCAGTGCTGGGAGCCCTGAAAGTTGGCGGGCGGGGAAACAAAAGACAACTGCTTATCAGTCTGGAACAGATGAAATGAGCAGAGCGGTGCAGCTCTGTGTGGCTTGGCACGCTCGCACAAGATTTATGTTATTGACAGAGGGAGAACTGAGTCACCGTGGCAACAAGAGGACGGAGATTTAAACGGTTAAAAGTAAAGGGTTAAAATTCACCTTAAACCTCAACGCAACAAGTAACATCTATGAAAAACAATTCAACTAAAACACGACGGTACAAACGTGTATCATGTGTCTGAGATGAACCAGGTTTAAATGGTTTTAACATTAAATTTAACAGAAGACTGAAGGAAATATCAAAAAACAAAAAACATTTAATTTTAGTTGCACTCACGTTTTAAAACAGGGATCTCCAGACAGGAGGGTCATCCCGATGATCACCTTTAAGAAACAAAGAGGTAGACATGATCACATTTTAATCATGCAGGTGAAAGAAAAAGACGTAAACGAGAAAAGTTGAGTTAAACAGTGAGAGGTCATTGAATTCAAGACCCTAACCTTAATATTATGACAATTTAGTTACGTTTAGTGCTTAACTGACTGGATAATTAATACACTAATTGATTTATATCATCTTTGCAGGATAAAGAGTATTTTTTAGCATTAATGAATAAATCAAGTCTACAGGAAGGTTTGTTATGAATCTCTGCAGGTTTACAGCGTCTCTGGCTTCAACAGAAAACTATTACACTTAGAAATAAAAGCATTTGCTAATTAGTCGTCAATTAGTTGATTGGACTGAACTTGAATAAAGGAAACGAGTGATAAAGCAAATCATCTGCAGCAGATTAGTCTCAACTCTGTATTATTTGACTTTTTTGAAAACCTCTGACTACAGCAGAACAAAGGTTACCCGTCCTTTAAAGTTATTCATTCATTTTCTATTAATGCTTCTCCTCTGGAGGGTCGTGGGGTCTCCGGTCTATCTCAGCTCTTCCTTTAAAGTCATGCTGACGATCTTTTACCACAGACACAACAGTGAATTCTAAACCGTTTGCTATTTTGTCGTAAACAAATTCATGGAGCTTAATCCCTTAATGTCACATTTACTTCATTCCTCTAATTGGTTGCTGGACTGTCCAAATGCGTGCGGATGCAGTTTTCGTAGTTGCTTCCAGGCCAAGACTCTACAGCTTGTTCCAAAATGTGTGTCATGGAGGATAATCGGTTCCTAACGGAGAGACTCCAGATCAAAACTCCCCTGATAAAATCTTGCAGGCTGGACTTCCTGGCTAGACATGGATTATAACTGGAGTCAAGTGCAGCTGATGAAACATTAACAGGTAAAACGTTGAAGCCAAATGAAAGCTGGAAGCAGCAGAGATCGATTTAGATCTTAAAGCTATGAAACCAAACCAAAACTCAATAAAACCTTCAATAAAACGTTCAAATGTCAAGTGTCTCAGTGAATGTCCCCTGTCTTACCTTCAGTATGGAGTTGTCCTGCCGTGTGTTCTTGGTGTCGTATCCCTCCAGCAGACAGCAGCGCACGGTGGAGCCAGAACCCGCAAACTCTGCCATGTTGAGGTCCGCGAAGCCCAGCTGAAGGAGGAGGAACGCAGCGGGAGTTAATTCTAGACTCGCTTAATGGAGGGTTTCACTGCTCTTTTATTTCTGGCACATGTTTAGTTGAGAGAGAGAGCGAGCGACACCCATCATTTAGCACGCGGGGGCAATTTCACATCGTTAACATCACGGGCTTTTTGAAGGGTTGGCGTATGACGGGGTGCAGGAACCGCTCGTTAACATTAACAGAACACGAGTGAAGTTTATAAAGCTGCTTCAGAGAAGAGACTGTCTTCTTATGGTCATGTCACGTTGCCTTCAAATGGAATGTCAGACAGTTGTAGTGATGATGGGAGGAATAAACCTTTGGAGATGTGGTTGCGGTTTAAATAATCTAAACTTTAAAAGGCGACGACCAATGAGAGCAACAGATGACGCAAACAAAGAGGAGGCATCGTCCACGGGTTTGGTTCCTTCCTCTAAATCGGCTTGGAGCGTTGGGTGAAAGTGCTAGCTCGGTCCATAGACTAGCAATGACTTTGTGATACAACAATCAGGCGTAACATTATGACCACCTTCCTAATATTATGTAGGTCTCCCTTGTGGTGACTAATTAGAGAATGGACATTGGTCTTCTGATGGTGTCAGAAGACCCAAGACCCACATTTGGAGGCCAGGTCAACACCTTGTGCTGTTCTTCATCCACACCAATGAATACCAGGTCCAAAAGTTTCCCAGCAGAACATTGGATTATCACAAGATGGTCAATGCTGTTTACGTCTCCTGTCAGATGATTGTTGTATCACAAAGTCATTGCTAGTCTATGGACCGACCTAGCTGTTTCACCCAACGCTCCAAGCCGATTTAGAGGAAGGAACCAAACCCGTGGACGATGCCTCCTCTTTGTTTGCGTCATCTGTTGCTCTCATTGGTCGTCACCTTTTAAAGTTTAGATTATTTCAACCACACCCACATCTCCAAAGGTTTATTCCTCCCATCATCACTACAACTGTCTGACATTCCATTTGAAGGCAACACAAAACATTAGCCATGGGAACAAGTTAGCAAATATTAGCTGACATCTGTTTGTTGAGCTTCTAGGTTTACCTTCTTCTTCTTCTTCCTTGGTAAACTCACTGCTGTCCTCTTCCACTGCTTTTTGTTCCCCATTCATCGGTGTTGACACATAACTGTGAGCTTGTTCAACACATGGTCACGCCCAATAAACTAGTGAAATTTCCTGTGAGAAGACTTCTTTGTAAACCAGATACAAAAGCTGCTGCTGGTCTGTTGACACGTCTGCAGAGGTAGAGGAGCGCTCAGCGTCAGAGATTCCTGACATAGCTGGCCGACGTGAAGGGTTGTTCACACATGGCTGCTCATAACTACGAGCGCTGCCCTAAAGCACCAAACGTTAATGCAAATATCAAATTCCTGTGACTCGTCCATCACTCCAGAGCGCGTCTCAGAGCAGGGTGTTGACCTGTCGGGTGTGTACTGTCACTCTATCAGGGCAGGCACTTTAACATGTGACAACATGCAAAGGACATGTTGACATATGAGGCGTGCATTCCACCGTCATGGCTGACTGGGATGCAAAGCCGATTAATCATTAATGTTCTTCTGGCTTATCCTGCTGAATAAAGTCTATAAAGTGTCTGCAGTGATATAAGTACAGGGTGGATCAGGAAGTAGAAGCATACTGTATATATTAAAAACACCAAGAAAATGCACACTAATCATAAGAGGTACAGGAAAAGCTGCACATTTAACGCTAAAACATGCTGAAAAATAAAGCTAGGAAGTGTTCAAAGCTGCAGTTCCTCCAATGTCCACTAGATGCTGGCTCTAAAAGTGAGTCAAAATGTTCAGAAACAAACACGATATAACAAATTCTTTTGGTCTCTATGGCTACTTGTGCAGAATTAAATGCATGACTGCTTTAATTGACAGGCAGGTGTCCTCACAGGTTGCTAGTTGTCTAGTTGCCACATAGACGCTCCATTTCTCAATTAGCTTTGAGTTAAGTTGAGTCAGGCTCTTCCAAAATGGCGACCATCAATGACGCCACACTGAGCTTCAAAGCCACTGGCAGCATCGTATCAAGCTCTAATGTGATTCAAACCACTTGAACTCAAACTTCTACTTGACACCTTGTCGGACATCCTCAAACCCCAAACACCACTGTCCAGGAGTTAGCTGGAGTTGGGCAATTCCAAGATGGCGACTACCGTAGACACCACATTGAGCTTCAAACTACTTTTCAGTGGAGCCGTATCAAGCTCTACCATGATCTGGATTTTAAATCCTGCCAGACATCTCCATCCAAAACACCACTGAGCATCTTTTAATTATTCAGGAGTTAGTTGGAGTTGGGAACTTCCAAGACGGCACCTGCCATAGACATCACGCTGAGCTTCAAAAAGGATGGTTCATCCATCGTTACATAGAGACTATGACTAAGACAAGTGTTAATACCTGTCCAACACGAAAGTGACTAGAAATCAGAGCAGAGGTTTGTTTAAACCGTCAAACAAGACCCACTCTTTGTCTCTGTCATCTCCACGACTGCTCTCGTAGAGTATTTATAACCTCAGACCACCTGACAGTCAAGAACTCCACTCAGAGTCTCAAATATAAACTCATGACTTTGAAAGGCATCATTATTCTTGTGGCTGTGGCCAAGTTGTGACAGTCTGAGAATGTGCGGCTTATTTAGAAAGCTCTGCTTACGCTAGTAGGTCAGGGATTTCTGAAACCGTGTTCAGGATGCTTTACCTCCAAAATCAAACCAGGAGGAAACTGCCTTTGTCCTAACATTTGTGTTATTTTAAATTAACTCTCAACTGTTGATCTCCTGAGAAAACGGTTCCCATTCTTCTTTCTCCAGGTTTCCCCTTGAGAGGGAATAATTATTATTTATTTTAAATGGAGCTTCTGTTTTCATAGGTGTGTATTTAAGGAAGCCAACTTCTAAGGAGGGAAGCGAGGTATATTTAACTGAAGGAAATCTAAAACGAGAACAGGGGGGTGAAACAGAGGAAGCGGTTCCTGTCCAGCAGCAACGAATCAACAGGACTTTAACTTCACGGCGGGGTTTGACCTTCAGATTCATTCACGAGACGTGACTCATGAGTCAGGAGGAGTTCCCGTCGCCGTTAAAGAGAGGTGTTGGCAGGATGTTTTCGCATATTCCAGGCAGTCGTGAACGCGAGGCAGACAGGTTTTTGATTTATTTCTGTGCCCGGCTGATGGCAAAGCGATGCGAGAAATGCTAATATTTACATGACATGGCATCGGTGTTTACAGAGGCCGACAGAAGCTCGGAGAGGCGAGGCTCTTACCTTCGTGTATGCTTTTCCTCCTTTGAGTTCCTGCAGGGAAAAACAGGACGACAGTAATTAACCCTGTGATCCAACATTTATATTACAAGGCTCCTCCAATTACAGGGCTTTCAGCGAGACAGATGAAATTACAGGCCGAGACCACACTCGGTGGATCCGGTGCAGCACAGCCAACGTTCACATGGGAAAAATTTGAAATATCCTCGACATATGATTTTGAATCCAGACCTGTTGTTAAGGGCTGTCATTTGGTTAATTTCATTTAGATGTTGTCCTGCAGGTGCTGGTATCACATAAATACCAATAATTGGATCAAACCCAGCCTTCCACGTCCAGCTAAGGCATAAAAATGTCTTTTAGATGTCTACGTTACGTCTTGTTGGGACAAAGTGACGACGGGATCATTTTCAAGCAAAAATACCAAACATTTAAAGGTTCCAAGTTCTCAAATGTTAGGAATTTGATGCCTTTCTTTGTATTTCATGATATTAAATTGGTTTGGTTGGTTTTAGAGTGTTGGACGGACAAAATACGACATTTGTAGAAGCAGTTGATTCTTGGTTAAAATAAGCAGATTAACTGAAGATATGTTGGCCCTGTGGAACATTTGTCTTTTAGTAAATGTAGTTTCCAATCAATCAAAGCTCACAAACATCCAAAATCACACTATTTGACGATGGGAGGCTGGAACAGTTTCACAAAAGCGATGCTGGGAAACCTTTATTAAACTTAGTGAAACTAAACAACCCAGAGGCTGAATTGTTGTCTGACTGCAACAATCTCCACATAAATGATCTTTATATCTGAAAAGAGCAAAGAATATGGTTCTCAGAGGACAACCTTTGTGGTAACATTATCGTCAAATTAAAGGTGAATATTGTTTCGTCTTCACAGAAAACCAGTCCATCTGCCTTCGTTTCATCTGTTTCTTTGCTAATAAAAGCACTGATGGACTGTCCATCACACCGGCGGTCGTACCTTCCTGACGGACACCCTGCAGATGGACGGGTCCAGGACTCCAGTGTGAGGGTTGGCGCTCAGTTTCGACACAAAGGTAAACCTCTTCCTCCAGCGGACGCAGTTCTCCTGAACCTCCAGTCTGCAGCACAGAAAACAGAAAACAACACATGAATCTCTGTTGCTTCATTACGGTAATGATCCCTCGATGTCTGCCAGCCCCTCATCCTTGACTTGACAAAAAGTTTTCAGTCATCCAGGTCGTCCACTAACTGGACTTATAGAGTTTGATGAGAAGATGTTTCATCCGAGTAGCTTTTTCAGTTCTAAGGAAAACTAAAGGTTTAAATAAGAACATTTGAGGCGTCAGAAACTTGCTTGACTTGTTTCTGTCAAGAAATGACTACAGTTGCACAATTAGCCACGGTACTCTGCCGTGCCAAATCTACATGACGGTACTACCGTGGATTACTATACTACCGGTGCCAGTTTCCGCTACATAGCAGCCGGCTCTAAGATCCTTACGGCTTCTCACTGCCCACATGGCAACTACTGCAACCGGACTACACAGCTGCTGAATCATTGGCTGTTTGTCTGTTTCTGGTGACGTCCAGGGACATGATATGATGACATCTGGTGTCCAGACCAACGTCGTCATTGTCAGTGGCACCACTAACTTTGCTCAACATTATAAATAATTAATAAGTATTTCTAACTAGTACAAATACATTGCAGTTCATAAAAGTAATAATAATAAAAAAAGGCCGAGGTATCGCAATAATACCTGGAACCGTGATACTTTGCCTGGTATAGCATCGTGGTTACTCATTTTGGTATCGTGACAACTCCACTAATGACTCAGCTCTACTAATGACACATTATCAGGCGGAGGCTCCAGTCTCAAGGTGTGACATGGGCTTGAAAACGTCCCGTTGCCGTTCGTAAACGCTCTTTGAATGACAAATGACCATGTTTCTAACTTGCTGAAGCAGTTGTGACTCTGCCTTGAATCAAACACGCTTCTCAAACTTTATTTTAGGTCAAACCCGAACATTTCTGGAGTTCAAAACAACACATTACTTTCCAGTTATGTCATCTCGCAGGCCTCATGATCAGCCCGTCCACTGAGGCTCAGACTCATCAGCGCCAACGCTGAGAAAACATGTCGTGAGCAAGTTTTTCCAAAAAACTCTTGACTCATGGCTTCTGACATCGATTACTGCGTCTTGTTTTTGGCAGATTCTCCAGAGGATTATTAGAAGTACGTGCAGAATTTTGTTTGGGGGATGTTTAACTTGACCCCCAAGACTTCACCGAGCATGTAACTGACCGACTCTCTTCGAGGAAACCGTGTACAATGGTCAACAGGCTTCTGTGAAAACACTTTGCTGTGTCAGACGCTCCAGTGTCCAAGCATCCTGATTAACAGAACAATGGGAGTGAAAACAAACCAGGTCACAAATACGCTGCTTCCAGAAAACAAACAAAGATACGATCAGGAATCAATCGACTGATTCCTGAAAGACGCTGCAGCAGCAGAAGGAGGAGGAAGAGGAGGAGGAGGAGGAGGGGAAACCTAGATTTTCGTCTTAATATAGCGCTCATGACCCATGCACTGTGTTGCCAACACAAGATTCCCATTGAAATCAGATTTTCCTGCAGCCTGACGTCTATAAAAAGTAGCCAATGACACTTTTGTTCTATTTTGAAGCGCGCGTTGTTTATTTTGGGCGTCTTGGAAAATTTTATGTGCAAAACAAAAGCAACTGCTACAGCTGAGAGTTTGTTGATGGTGATTAGAGAAGTAAATTATCTTTAGTCTACAAGGATGAAAGGTCTGGGAAGGTTCTCCGTCATCCAGGTCATGATATAAACAGAAAAAAAAACAAGCTGGAACATGATAAAGTGGACTTAAAGAGTTTGAGACGTTTCATCCAAGTCTTCAGTTCTAAAGAAGTGGTGGAGGAGTTTTAAATAGGAACGTCTGTGGGTGTTCCAGGAAAACATGATTCTTCCTCTTCTTCTTCTTCTCTTCCCATTCTCCCTCCGTCCCTTATTTTCCTTCTCAACCTCCTCCTCAGAATCCAAATCAACTTTATCCTCATCCTCTTCTCCTTCCTCTTCTTCTCCTTCTTTATCATTTCCCCCTTTTCCTCCTCCTCCTCCTTCTTCTTCTGTTCTATTTCCTGCAGATCTTATCGCTCCTCTCCATCACTGAAGTTCTCCAGACTGTCTTGATGTTTCGATGCAAACGGATCATTTTATTTAGTCTCCATGGAAACAGCTCATCTCTGATCACAATCATTGATCAGTGTGAACGTTGGAGCTACTGATTCACATCTCAGAAAAACACAGAGATGTTTAGTTTTTAGCGTTTTAATGTCAGTCTGGACCTGAAGTAAACGTCTGACTCATCAGTGACACAGTCAGCTGATAAAACTCTTCATTTCATGACTTTCAGGATTAAACACCATCCTCCTTTATGTTAATCAGTGTCTACCAGGATGTCCTCTGATGAGACAAAAGCTCCGTCCACTCCAGCAGCTGCTCCTCCTCACACTCCCCTCCCCCTCCATCTCATTCACCCGCATCCACTTCACACTTGCCAGTTTATTATAGTGAATGCATCCTAATGTTCAAGTGACGTTGAAACTGCATCAGAAAGACGCTGAATATCACAACATTTATGAAGCTAGGATTCTGTAAGTGTTTCCTTTTGTTTGTGTGTGGAACTAAAAAGATTGACTGCTTATTTGTTTTAAGTGGATATGCTTTTTGTAAAAATGAATAAATGTCATTTAATGAGTGAATAGAGGTGAAATGTCTTTACTCTGGAGGATATCTGTTAATCCTGGAAACAAACCGGCCTCCAAGAAGAACAGAAACGCGAGAATGCACGCTCCCTCTCAGCTCTTATCGGGACCCTTTTGGTCATCCAGTGTGTAAGGTGGAGCGTTCCCAAAACCACATTCCTCAGTCCAGATGGCTTTGTTCAGGCTCCATGGAAACCTCGCACTCGAGTCCACCGACGCTCTGCCAGCAGCTTGTTGCAGGAGGAGGAGGAGGAGGAGGAGGAGGCGCTCACAACAACACTCTCTGTTTCAGCCCCAGACGTTTTTCTAAGCAGTTTGTCTCCTTTCTCACCTGAAACCTTTGACTCTGCACCACTTGGTGTTTTTACTCTCACAGCGTCGGGACTGTTTTCAACGTCACAGATAAATAACCTTAATAAGAGGTCGCTTCTTCATCTCAATAAGGCTCAAAAACAAGTCAAGATACACGAATGATGAAGCCTCAACAAGTTTAACACCACATACGATGTATTATAACCATGACACCACCCTAAATATGACAGAAGACCTTCACCCCACTGCCCGTTCTTCTTCTGGTTACATGCTAAACTGCATTTTGCTGCGCTGTACATGTGTAATGACAATAAAGTTGAATCTAATCTGATCTAATCTAATCTAATCTAATGTTATATGCAGCAGTAATTTGTAATGATACAGTTGAACTTTAACTGAGAAAATGTTTGATTCATTTACGCATTGGCAGGAATTAATGAATAAAACTTCTCTGAGGAACGATGATGTTCAATAAAAAACGGCTTAAGATCCAAAACTACGTTTGCGGACAGTTGACCACTTCAATTAACAGGTAAACCTCCTGTTTCTTAAAGGTCTGAACACACTAGTAGTAATATCGTGGTATACTTTGATGTAACACCCTAAACCTAAGTCCTAAAAAGCGTCTTTAAAAGCTTGAGACGTCAATGACCAACTATTGCAGCGCTGTGACAATCTGGACTAATGATAACTGATGCCCAGTGTTAGTCGAGTGACCAATCATTCACAATGGTTTCAATTTAAGCTCCTCAAGAACATCCGGTGACTCCATCTGAATGCCTCGTGCAGCCTAAAGCTTCGTATCTACTCGTGCAACAGGTCACAGTCTGAATTTATAGTCATGCATTGGTGCCACAATTGTTCAACTACGGCCCTAAAATGTTGGCCATCACAGTCCAGAGCTACGCTGTTGGTACGGAAGGACAAGGGACCATAAATCTGGCTTTATGTGTTAAATGTGCAGAATATCAATGTGTTGATTAACCGAAAAATATATCTCTGCAGGCAACTGGACTCCAAGCAATCAGAGACATTTTTTGGTGAATTATTTCAACTCCACAGCGCTCAGATGTCTTGTAAGACAACTGTTGCTCTTCTGTCCATCACTACATTAAGCCCCGCCCACATGAACTGACTGGTTTTGCGGATCTTTGCTGGAGCACAATTGGTTCCCAACAGGGAACAACTTGAACATCAAACATTTAGCTCCGACATTTAGCGCTTTGGTTTTTGTTTTGCTGTAGAGGATTTCTTAACGCTGTGGGACTCTGGGGGGTCGTCCATGTCCAATAACCTTTCTCCAACTTAAATGAGGAGCCAAGACTTCAGAGAATTTAACGTTGTGCAAAGAATCCGGACTCATCTAAGATATAAAAGTACTGTGAGGTAACTGCAGATTACCAAGAAGACGTGAACATAAAGGTCATCATTCCTGCAGCACCAGTTAACCAGATGAAGGACTGTGAGATGATGAGCATGTCTCACCTCTTAAATTTAATCCATTATCACCAACAAATTTAAACCAAAAGAAGAAGAAGAAGAAAAACATGCTTCAAATTCCAACGTAAGCAATAATTACACGCAAATTAAAAACCGAGGCCAGAGAGATTAACCCGACGAGAAATGAAACCAAACATTCATGTGACTTTGATGTCCAGGAGAGATTAGGAAGCTGAAGGAGAGCATTTATTTGTTGAACAAAGACAGAGAAGGAAGGAAGGATTGTGTTTGTGGAGGCTGAGCTGAGGGAAGAGACAGATGCATAAGAGATGCAAGAACAGCTGGAAACGAGAACAAAACCTTGGTTAGTTCTGGGAATTTGAAACACTAACTAATAAATTCTTTGCATTTTCTACCGCGTGACGAATGTTTATAGCTTTAGGGTTTCTGGACTTTGACTAGGGACTCATTTATTTATGACACAGCAGTCATACTTCGTCTGAATATGATTGTGTTATCTGTTACATGTCTTGGCCTGAAGGACGCCCTTGGGAACCCTTACAGATGTAACGAAGGGGAGAAAATAAGGATTGAGTGCAAGAAAAGGGGTTTTTGTTTTGAGCATTTACAGCCCGTTTCACATTCTGACTCAGCCCGAGAGAGATTTCTGAGGACTGAAGAGGTTTAGACTCACACTGACTGCTTGGAAACCCTTACATAATTAAAGTAAATCCATCATGCTGAGCTAAAGTTACAGGAACCGAGTCAGATTTTGTTTTGACCTTTTCCCCTGGCTGCAAATCTGTGATCTGGCAAGACAAGGGGTTGTTAAAACACTGTCCAGTAATTCTCTTTAAAAGCCTCGGCCGCCTTACGCAACAAAAGCACCGACACATTGCCCCAGAATGATTAGAGTTGTGATTACTCCCTGCAACTCGGCCTGAACGGCTGGTGTCCATGATTTTCAGTTGGACTCCCACCCTCCCACCGGAGGCCAGCATGTGATGAGTCATCATGTCGGCAGTGCGGCCGTGTGGGATCCTTATCTCTCATCCTGGCTGCGTGGCGGCACAAGAAACACAAACAGGGACGACCGGGACAGGCCTGGTCGGGTCGGGTCGGGTTGAGGGCTCAGATAAACAGGCTGAGAGCAGAGTGCTGAGGAAGCAGATAGATGCTGCACAGTGACGTCAGCACCACAGAAAGTCATGGGGTCGATTCTCGCCTTCGCTGACGACCTTTACTGTACCGTCAAAGGAGCTGGTGTCGCTGCAGATTCCCTGAATGAAAAGGTCTAACTTTGATTTGCCTCTCGGTCTGATTAAACTCAATCAGCTCTGGTGATTATTTTGGATCTCCCTTCACAAGAAGACAAACAAGTCTCAGAGTGGGAATGTCCGGGGAAGACGCGCCAAGAGGATACATGACATGCATATTCAAAAGAATGAATCCAAGTTGAATCTTTTAAATGAAGATCAATTTAAATAAGAAATCTAGGATATATTTTTATAGTTTATGTCACATCAAAACCCAAAGAAAGGTACGCCAACGTGTTTGGAAACTTACAGATGCATCATTTTAACGTCAAACCTGAAGCCAAACCTTCAAGTCAAATTCACTGCTCAAGACTTTAACGCAAACTACAAACTGCTTTTGACAACATGAAAAATGTGCCGCACAAACAAACCGATAAAGAAGCCATGAGTTGACCTTTGTGCCTGTGATAATGAAGCATTATGGGAGTATTACCAGTTAACCCAATGTAAAAGAATTTGATCAAACCCATAAACAATCATATAACTTCACAAATAAACACCAACGTTGGGAACGGTGATCACAAAAGCTGCTGCAGAGTCCAAGTTATGCTTTTATGAGACTATACGGCGTCAAAGTCAGCTATCAGCAGTAAACTCATCATGTGACTGAAAAACTCATGCAGTTTATCTTCAACTCAACCTGCAGTGGTAAAGTTACGGAGGAAGTTCATTCTGATTACCTGGGCCGATACCAGAGGAATACATAGACCCGCACACGCCTCCCCTCCTGTCCCACCAAAACGCTAACGGATGGAAAAGTGAGATGAAAACAGGAAACAGCTGTTTCGTCCCAATTGACTTCCAACTCTCCAACGCACACAATACTCGCTCCTCTCCGGACTTCTTCTTCTTCTTCTTCCTGCCTTGTTACGTGTCCCTTTCCTTCCATCAAAAGCTCTGCAGGTACAGCTTGTTGAGAATTTGCTAACTTAATCTCGGGCCACTGATATTTCTTTGAGTGTAACAGAAGAGAACCTCGTGTTTGGACAGATTCCTTTTCGCTGACAGATTAAATCACTCGTCTCTACCCACACTTAACGTCTTCCTCTACTGTCGTACTACAAGAGGAATTTCCAAGAGGAAGACTCACTTTAAAACTTCCACGAGGCCACTGACAACAATTCAGACGAGCAAAGTGCCTGTGACGCCTGACAGCACAGTCAGGAAACTCCGGACAGCTCCACCTAAATGGTTTGTGGTACCTCTGAGGATCCTGGGAACTAGACCCTTAAACTGCTACTGGGAAACGCTGACCAGTCCGTGAGCACAGCATGAATGAACAATGACATATAATTACATACAAGTGAGGAATGTACCGGTTGTGAATGAGTATACTTCAGACAGAATTAGATTCAGAACCAACAAAAACACAGATATGATACCTGGATACGTTTCTAGAAGTCAGACGATCTTAAAACTAGGTATTAATGATGGTGACGAAATAAAAACACTCAAGAATATGTCGCGTTTTATGATTTTCATCCAATCATTTGCTTAAAAAGACTGTAAAGGCTTGAACTTTAGTAGTGTGGAGACTTTTTAAAATGAGACCCAACAGGTTGAACGCCTGCTAAAAAACAGGCCACCACTCTACCATGACTGCTACTGAAACCTTAAATAATAAAAATAATCTTACTATAAGGTCTGTTAAGTAGTTGTTTTAAAGCCTGATGATAAAAAGGTTTGACAGGTTTTGAAGCTCAGTGCGGCGTCACAGGTTGTTGCCATCTGACTCCACTTAACCCTTAATAATCCATAACTTTAATCCTTGATATAATTTAAACAGGTCAGTTATATAAACAGTCTAGTTGAAGTACAGTTGTCATGAATGGAGAAATTAGCTATAGAGAGCTGCAGTGGCTTTTGTACCAGGACGTAAACATGATTATTTCTGTAGTAGAGTGTAAGTCTTTAGGGACTGAGTGGTTTTTGGAGCCATGAGAGGACATTAGAAGAACTGAATACATTCAAATACAGAGAAAAGAAAATACGCAAATGAATAGTCCAACATCCAGTCAGAGAATTCTCAACAAACGCTTTAATAGCCGTTAACGGTTCGTCCTTATTTCACCATAAACATGTTTTGGACTTTTACAAGACTCCCCTGTAAAAGTCCCCTCTGCAACGGCAGCTGTTATGTTGTAAACTAATTCAGCTTGACAGCGCTCAGATGACGAGTATGACTACTGGAAAGTTTTCTGTTCAACACCACGGAAAGCTCCCAAAGTTCCCAACGGAGCGACTCCAGAACAACTTTATAACTTTAGGCCCTGATGTTGCTCCTTGGGTAAGACTTGAGTCTTGGTAAGACTAACTAAGAAAGAAACAAATAACCATCTTAACAATGCAACAACCTGCACTGACCTGGAAAAACCTTTTAAGTTGCTTTCTTGCATATCCAGCAGTTACAGGAGTTCAGCCCCAGTCTAGGTTTATGGAGCAAACAGCTCCACATAAAGGCCCATGAACCTGAGCAGACCTGGAAACTCAGAAGATGATTTCCTGGAAGGTGCATGACCTCATACGTGCTAGCATGCACCTGTGATAAATGTGAAAACAATCCGTCAACACATCTGTGGAGATTCTCAGTCCAGAACAAAACATGAAAACAAGGGCAACTGGACTTGGAAAGGATCTTGGAGACGTTTCAAGAGAAGGCGAAGGTTAAGAAATGTCAGAAGCACCTTGGATAAAAACACTAGCTGAAGTGCAAACTGAATGTTCAACTAAAAGAAAGATATGGCTGATAAAGCGGGACCTTGTGCAGCACGGAAAGTCAAAGCTGGAAACCGTGAAAACAACCGGATGTTTCAAAGCGTCTTCAAGGAACTCTACATGTCCAGGTGCTTTTTTTCAGCCTTGTCAACGTCACTACATCAGAAATATCTCAAAATGGTACATTTTACTTCGCCTTCCTCCACCTTTCAGAAACTCATCCATCTC
>SRSE01000117.1:0-27298 GCA_005024645.1 Planiliza haematocheilus
GGAGGCGTTACATCACCTCGCCGACCAGATTACAGACGTGGAGAAAACACACCCGGACTCTCTGCTAATCATTCTCGGGGATTTTAACAGAGCAAATCTAAAGGTCGAAATGCCAAAATATAGACAGCACGTGACGTGTCCCACCAGGGACATGAACACTCTGGACCACTGCTACACCACAATAAAGGACGCATATCGCTCTGTCCCCCGTGCTGCTTTGGGACTTTCTGACCACTGCCTGGTCCACCTCATCCCATCCTACAGGCAAAAGCTGAAATCTGCTAAGCCTGCAGTGAAAACTGTGAAGAGATGGACAGACGAGTCAAAGATGCAGTTACAGGCCTGCTTTGACTGGTTGAACTTTCTGCGCCAGCTCAGAAAGTTCAACCTGCCTCAGGAGCTGCTGATCATATTCTACACTGCAATAGTCCAGTCTGTCCTGACCACGTCCATCACTGTCTGGTTTGGATCCTCCACCAGGCATGACAGGGACAGACTGCAGAGAACAGTCAGGGCTGCAGAGAGGATCATTGGCACCGATGATCCCTCCATCCAGGACCTGTACCGGTCCCGGGTCAGGAAGCGGGCCAGGAAAATCTCCACAGACCCCTCACACCCTGGTCACAAACTGTTCAGACTCCTCCCCTCAGGCCGGCGTTACAGAGCACTGTACGCCAAAACCACCCGCCACAAGGACAGTTTTTTCCCCCGGGCTGTCGCTCTGATGAACTCTGAGCAGTCACAGAGCGAGAGACCATCCACATGAACAATAAACAATGACTCTGCCCTGTAAATATTCACTGTACAATAACCCCGGTGTATATATTACCTATATTTTATATGTACAGATTGAGATTTATTTTATTGTGTTTTATTTTATTCTTATTTCGCTATTTAAGTTTGTACTGTACCAGAGAGTAAAAGTTACCAGAGTCAAATTCCTTGTATGTGCACATACTTGGCCAATAAAGCTGATTCTGATTCTGATTCTGTAGAGGGTGGTTGGACTACCAGGGGAGCGAAGAGAGGAGGCAGAGGGAAATATTCTAAGTGTAGAGGGTGGTTGGACTACCAGGGGCGCGAAGAGAGGAGGCAGAGGGAAATATTTTAAGTGTGGAGGGTGGTTGGACTACCAGGGGCGCGGAGAGAGGAGCTAGAGGCTTGTGCCCTTCTCCCGGTGCCGTTAAAATTTCAAAGTGTTTTCAGACCGGGAGAAGGGACAGAGCTGGGGACCTTTGGGGCTTGTGCCCTTCCTCAGAGCCGAGCCGAGCCAGAGGAAAATATTCTAAGTGTAGAGGGTGGTTGGACTACCAGGGGCGCGAAGAGAGGAGGCAGAGGGAAATATTCTAAGTGTAGAGGGTGGTTGGACTACCAGGGGCGGAAGAGAGGAGGCAGAGGGAAATATTCTAAGTGTAGAGGTGGTTGGACTACCAGGGGCGCGAAGAGAGGAGGCAGAGGGAAATTTTCTAAGTGTAGAGTGTGGTTGGACTACCAGGGGCGCGAAGAGAGGAGGCAGAGGGAAATTTTCTAAGTGTAGAGGGTGGTTGGACTACCAGGGGCGCGAAGAGAGGAGGCAGAGGGAAATTTCTAAGTGTAGAGTGTGGTTGGACTACCAGGGGAAGAGAGGAGGCAGAGGGAAATTTCTAAGTGTAGAGGTGGTTGGACTACCAGGGGCGAAGAGAGGAGGCAGAGGGAAATATTCTAAGTGTAGAGTGTGGTTGGACTACCAGGGGCCGTTAAAATTTCAAAGTGTTTTCAGACCGGGAGAAGGGACAGAGCTGGGGACCTTTGGGGCTTGTGCCCTTCCTCCGGTGTCAAGCAGTGGTATCCATAAACTTCGACCACCTCCAGCAGATTTACAGGCAAGGCAATTTTCAAAAACTGTTGACCTCCAGGCAGTGCGAGGCTCGCTTTTCCACTGACCGAACGGCATTCGTGGCATGCCATCGGAGGGCCTCCGCGGGCCCCTGGACCTCCAGGGCGCATTCTGCGGTCGGTTCCCCCGGCCAGCATGCTCGCCTCCCCCGGCCCGGGGCTGCGACTCTTGCGGTCCTCCGCATCCCGCATCCCGGTGCCTGACACCCATTGGTAGCGAGACCGAGACGCCCCGTCTCTCTCCTCACAGCGGTCCTTCCACGGAGTCCGTCGCAGGGTGTCCCGGACCCCCCCATCCCGTCGGGAGGGGGGGGGCAGCTCCTGCAGACTGCGGCGCCGTCTCCAGAAGCAACTCGGTGTTCTCAAAGCGAACAGGACATAAGCGTGTATGTTGTGTATATATACATCCCTCCCCGGAGGGAGGGATGAAGCAGCCGAGCCGCGGGCCCCGGTTCCTCCGAGACCCCCGGTGAGGCCAACCCAGACCAGCCGCCTCCGGCTCGCGGTGGGTGGTCAGGCTAGCCCCGCTCGCCCGGGGCCTGCCTCCACCCGCCCGACTGGGGAGGTTTAGACGGTTGGGCTACCTGGTTGATCTGCCAGTAGCATATGCTTGTCTCAAAGATTAAGCCATGCAAGTCTAAGTACACACGGCCGGTACAGTGAAACTGCGAATGGCTCATTTAATCAGTTATGGTTCCTTTGATCGCTCTCACGTTACTTGGATAACTGTGGCAATTTTTGAGCTTATACATGCAAACGAGCGCTGAGCTCCGGGGATGCGTGCATTTATCAGACCCAAAACACTCACATCCCATTCGAGCTGATTGTAATAAAAGCTGATCAAAATGATGTATTGGGAGCCAGGGTGGAGCTCAGCCCGGCCGTTCTGAGCAGAAATGACCAAATCGCTTTATCTCGCCAGCAGAGACGCATTTGTGCACACAACACATTTACCTGCAAAACTGGCAAAATTACACCAGCTCTGCCTCTCATTATGCTATATGTGACACAACGGGCAGTCTGGAGCCTGATCAGGACCTGTCTGCTTGAGCTGCAGTGCGCTGAGCCAGCTGGGGGGGACCGTGAAAAATCAGCGGCATGTCTGACCACCACAAGCCGAGGAAGGCGCACTGTGTTCGGCTGCGCGGTCGGCCTCCACTCAGCCCCCGTGGAAGGCGAAGACAGGAAACCTCCGCCTCGTCCCACACCCCATTCGGACTGATTGTAATAAAAACTGATCAAAATGATGCATTGGGAGCCAGGGTGGAGGTCAGCACGGCCGTTTTAAACAGAAATGACCAAATCGCTTTATCTCGCCGAGAGAAGCGATATTTGTACACACAGCATATTTACCTGCAAAACTGGAAAAATTACACCAATTCTGCCTCTCATTAGGCTATATGTGAGGCAACTGATTAAAATGATGTATTGTGAGGCCAGGGTGGAGCTCAGCCCGGCTGTTCTGAGCAGAAATGACCAAATCGCTTTATCTCGCCAGCAGAGACGCATTCGTGCACACAAGACATTTACCTGCAAAACTGGCAAAATTACACCAGCTCTGCCTCTCATTGTGCTATATGTGACACAACAGGCAGTCTGGAGTCTGATCAGGACCTGTCTAGCTTGAGCTGCAGTGCGCTGAGCCAGCTGGGGGGGACCGTGAAAAATCAGCGGCATGTCTGACCAGCACAAGCCGAGGAAGGCGCCCCGTGGTCGGCTGCGTGTAAAAAATGGTTGGACTAGCAGGGGCGCGAAGAGAGGAGGCAGAGGGAAATTTTCTAAGTGTAGTTTTTCACCGGTTTTCAGGCAGCCAGACTGTTTTTTGGAGATTTTGGTTGGAGGAGCAGCAGCGCTCTGTGGATTTAGACGGAGACGCCGGCGCGGAAAACGAGCTGGAGCGCTCGTCAAGCTGCGACAGCGGGGATTGCGCACCGCTCTCCCGTCCATACACTTGGGAAACGTCCGCTCTCTGGCTAACAAAATGGATGAACTGCTTCTTCTCCTAACCAAGAACTCAGACTTTTGCCGTTCAGCCGCCCTGTGCTTCACTGAAACCTGGCTCAGCGAACACATCCCGGACAGCGCACTACGGCTGCCGGGCTTCCAGCTGTTCCGTGCGGACCGCTGCACGGAACTGTCTGGGAAGTCAAAGGGTGGAGGAACGTGCTTCTACATTAACGAAGGTTGGTGTACAGATGTCACAGTGCTAAAGAAGTTATGCAGCCCTCACTTGGAATCACTCTTCATAAACTGTAGACCATTTTATTCACCGCGGGAGTTCGCATCGTTTGTGCTGGTCGGTGTGTACATTCCACCGCAGGCGTGCGTAACGGAGGCGTTACATCACCTCGCCGACCAGATTACAGACGTGGAGAAAACACACCCGGACTCTCTGCTAATCATTCTCGGGGATTTTAACAGAGCAAATCTAAAGGTCGAAATGCCAAAATATAGACAGCACGTGACGTGTCCCACCAGGGACATGAACACTCTGGACCACTGCTACACCACAATAAAGGACGCATATCGCTCTGTCCCCCGTGCTGCTTTGGGACTTTCTGACCACTGCCTGGTCCACCTCATCCCATCCTACAGGCAAAAGCTGAAATCTGCTAAGCCTGCAGTGAAAACTGTGAAGAGATGGACAGACGAGTCAAAGATGCAGTTACAGGCCTGCTTTGACTGGTTGAACTTTCTGCGCCAGCTCAGAAAGTTCAACCTGCCTCAGGAGCTGCTGATCATATTCTACACTGCAATAGTCCAGTCTGTCCTGACCACGTCCATCACTGTCTGGTTTGGATCCTCCACCAGGCATGACAGGGACAGACTGCAGAGAACAGTCAGGGCTGCAGAGAGGATCATTGGCACCGATGATCCCTCCATCCAGGACCTGTACCGGTCCCGGGTCAGGAAGCGGGCCAGGAAAATCTCCACAGACCCCTCACACCCTGGTCACAAACTGTTCAGACTCCTCCCCTCAGGCCGGCGTTACAGAGCACTGTACGCCAAAACCACCCGCCACAAGGACAGTTTTTTCCCCCGGGCTGTCGCTCTGATGAACTCTGAGCAGTCACAGAGCGAGAGACCATCCACATGAACAATAAACAATGACTCTGCCCTGTAAATATTCACTGTACAATAACCCCGGTGTATATATTACCTATATTTTATATGTACAGATTGAGATTTATTTTATTGTGTTTTATTTTATTCTTATTTCGCTATTTAAGTTTGTACTGTACCAGAGAGTAAAAGTTACCAGAGTCAAATTCCTTGTATGTGCACATACTTGGCCAATAAAGCTGATTCTGATTCTGATTCTGTAGAGGGTGGTTGGACTACCAGGGGAGCGAAGAGAGGAGGCAGAGGGAAATATTCTAAGTGTAGAGGGTGGTTGGACTACCAGGGGCGCGAAGAGAGGAGGCAGAGGGAAATATTTTAAGTGTGGAGGGTGGTTGGACTACCAGGGGCGCGGAGAGAGGAGCTAGAGGCTTGTGCCCTTCTCCCGGTGCCGTTAAAATTTCAAAGTGTTTTCAGACCGGGAGAAGGGACAGAGCTGGGGACCTTTGGGGCTTGTGCCCTTGCTCAGAGTCGAGCCGAGCCAGAGGAAAATTTCTAAGTGTAGAGGGTGGTTGGACTACCAGGGGCGCGAAGAGAGGAGGCAGAGGGAAATATTCTAAGTGTAGAGGGTGGTTGGACTACCAGGGGCGCGAAGAGAGGAGGCAGAGGGAAATTTTCTAAGTGTAGAGGGTGGTTGGACTACCAGGGGCGCGAAGATAGGAGGCAGAGGGAAATATTCTAAGTGTAGAGTGTGGTTGGACTACCAGGGGCCGTTAAAATTTCAAAGTGTTTTCAGACCGGGAGAAGGGACAGAGCTGGGACCTTTGGGGCTTGTGCCTTCCTCCGGTGTCAAGCAGTGGTATCCATAAACTTCGACCACCTCCAGCAGATTTACAGGCAAGGCAATTTTCAAAAACTGTTGACCTCCAGGCAGTGCGAGGCTCGCTTTTCCACTGACCGAACGGCATTCGTGCATGCCATCGGAGGGCCTCCGCGGGCCCCTGACCTCCAGGGCGCATTCTGCGGTCGGTTCCCCCGGCCAGCATGCTCGCCTCCCCCGGCCCGGGGCTGCGACTCTTGCGGTCCTCCGCATCCCGCATCCCGGTGCCTGACACCCATTGGTAGCGAGACCGAGACGCCCCGTCTCTCTCCTCACAGCGGTCCTTCCACGGAGTCCCGTCGCAGGGTGTCCCGGACCCCCCCATCCCGTCGGGAGGGGGGCAGCTCCTGCAGACTGCGGCGCCGTCTCCAGAAGCAACTCGGTGTTCTCAAAGCGAACAGGACATAAGCGTGTATGTTGTGTATATATACATCCCTCCCCGGAGGGAGGGATGAAGCAGCCGAGCCGAGCCGCGGGCCCCGGTTCCTCCGAGACCCCCGGTGAGGCCAACCCAGACCAGACCGCCTCCGGCTCGCGTGGGTGGGTCAGGCTAGCCCCGCTCGCCCGGGGCCTGCCTCCACCCGCCCGACTGGGGAGGTTTAGACGGTTGGGCTACCTGGTTGATCCTGCCAGTAGCATATGCTTGTCTCAAAGATTAAGCCATGCAAGTCTAAGTACACACGGCCGGTACAGTGAAACTGCGAATGGCTCATTTAATCAGTTATGGTTCCTTTGATCGCTCTCACGTTACTTGGATAACTGTGGCAATTTTTGAGCTTATACATGCAAACGAGCGCTGAGCTCCGGGGATGCGTGCATTTATCAGACCCAAAACACTCACATCCCATTCGAGCTGATTGTAATAAAAGCTGATCAAAATGATGTATTGGGAGCCAGGGTGAGCTCAGCCCGGCCGTTCTGAGCAGAAATGACCAAATCGCTTTATCTCGCCAGCAGAGACGCATTTGTGCACACAACACATTTACCCTGCAAAACTGGCAAAATTACACCAGCTCTGCCTCTCATTATGCTATATGTGACACAACGGGCAGTCTGGAGCTGATCAGGACCTGTCTGCTTGAGCTGCAGTGCGCTGAGCCAGCTGGGGGGGACCGTGAAAAATCAGCGGCATGTCTGACCACCACAAGCCGAGGAAGGCGCACTGTGTTCGGCTGCGCGGTCGGCCTCCACTCAGCCCCCGTGGAAGGCGAAGACAGGAAACCTCCGCCTCGTCCCACACCCCATTCGGACTGATTGTAATAAAAACTGATCAAAATGATGCATTGGGAGCCAGGGTGGAGGTCAGCACGGCCGTTTTAAACAGAAATGACCAAATCGCTTTATCTCGCCGAGAGAAGCGATATTTGTACACACAGCATATTTACCTGCAAAACTGGAGAAATTACACCAATTCTGCCTCTCATTAGGCTATATGTGAGGCAACTGATTAAATGATGTATTGTGAGCCAGGGTGGAGCTCAGCCCGGCTGTTCTGAGCAGAAATGACCAAATCGCTTTATCTCGCCAGCAGAGACGCATTCGTGCACACAAGACATTTACCTGCAAAACTGGCAAAATTACACCAGCTCTGCCTCTCATTGTGCTATATGTGACACAACAGGCAGTCTGGAGTCTGATCAGGACCTGTCTGCTTGAGCTGCAGTGCGCTGAGCCAGCTGGGGGGGACCGTGAAAAATCAGCGGCATGTCTGACCAGCACAAGCCGAGGAAGGCGCCCCGTGGTCGGCTGCGTGTAAAAAATGGTTGGACAGCAGGGGCGCGAAGAGAGGAGGCAGAGGGAAATTTTCTAAGTGTAGTTTTTTCACCGGTTTTCAGGCAGCCAGACTGTTTTTTGGAGATTTTGGTTGGAGGAGCAGCAGCGCTCTGTGGATTTAGACGGAGACGCCGGCGCGGAAAACGAGCTGGAGCGCTCGTCAAGCTGCGACAGCGGGGATTGCGCACCGCTCTCCCGTCCATACACTTGGGAAACGTCCGCTCTCTGGCTAACAAAATGGATGAACTGCTTCTTCTCCTAACCAAGAACTCAGACTTTTGCCGTTCAGCCGCCCTGTGCTTCACTGAAACCTGGCTCAGCGAACACATCCCGGACAGCGCACTACGGCTGCCGGGCTTCCAGCTGTTCCGTGCGGACCGCTGCACGGAACTGTCTGGGAAGTCAAAGGGTGGAGGAACGTGCTTCTACATTAACGAAGGTTGGTGTACAGATGTCACAGTGCTAAAGAAGTTATGCAGCCCTCACTTGGAATCACTCTTCATAAACTGTAGACCATTTTATTCACCGCGGGAGTTCGCATCGTTTGTGCTGGTCGGTGTGTACATTCCACCGCAGGCGTGCGTAACGGAGGCGTTACATCACCTCGCCGACCAGATTACAGACGTGGAGAAAACACACCCGGACTCTCTGCTAATCATTCTCGGGGATTTTAACAGAGCAAATCTAAAGGTCGAAATGCCAAAATATAGACAGCACGTGACGTGTCCCACCAGGGACATGAACACTCTGGACCACTGCTACACCACAATAAAGGACGCATATCGCTCTGTCCCCCGTGCTGCTTTGGGACTTTCTGACCACTGCCTGGTCCACCTCATCCATCCTACAGGCAAAAGCTGAAATCTGCTAAGCCTGCAGTGAAAACTGTGAAGAGATGGACAGACGAGTCAAAGATGCAGTTACAGGCCTGCTTTGACTGGTTGAACTTTCTGCGCCAGCTCAGAAAGTTCAACCTGCCTCAGGAGCTGCTGATCATATTCTACACTGCAATAGTCCAGTCTGTCCTGACCACGTCCATCACTGTCTGGTTTGGATCCTCCACCAGGCATGACAGGGACAGACTGCAGAGAACAGTCAGGGCTGCAGAGAGGATCATTGGCACCGATGATCCCTCCATCCAGGACCTGTACCGGTCCCGGGTCAGGAAGCGGGCCAGGAAAATCTCCACAGACCCCTCACACCCTGGTCACAAACTGTTCAGACTCCTCCCCTCAGGGCCGGCGTTACAGAGCACTGTACGCCAAAACCACCCGCCACAAGGACAGTTTTTTCCCCCGGGCTGTCGCTCTGATGAACTCTGAGCAGTCACAGAGCGAGAGACCATCCACATGAACAATAAACAATGACTCTGCCCTGTAAATATTCACTGTACAATAACCCCGGTGTATATATTACCTATATTTTATATGTACAGATTGAGATTTATTTTATTGTGTTTTATTTTATTCTTATTTCGCTATTTAAGTTTGTACTGTACCAGAGAGTAAAAGTTACCAGAGTCAAATTCCTTGTATGTGCACATACTTGGCCAATAAAGCTGATTCTGATTCTGATTCTGTAGAGGGTGGTTGGACTACCAGGGGAGCGAAGAGAGGAGGCAGAGGGAAATATTCTAAGTGTAGAGGGTGGTTGGACTACCAGGGGCGCGAAGAGAGGAGGCAGAGGGAAATATTTTAAGTGTGGAGGGTGGTTGGACTACCAGGGGCGCGGAGAGAGGAGCTAGAGGCTTGTGCCCTTCTCCCGGTGCCGTTAAAATTTCAAAGTGTTTTCAGACCGGGAGAAGGGACAGAGCTGGGACCTTTGGGGCTTGTGCCCTTGCTCAGAGTCGAGCCGAGCCAGAGGAAAATTTTCTAAGTGTAGAGGGTGGTTGGACTACCAGGGGCGCGAAGAGAGGAGGCAGAGGGAAATATTCTAAGTGTAGAGGGTGGTTGGACTACCAGGGGCGCGAAGAGAGGAGGCAGAGGGAAATTTTCTAAGTGTAGAGGGTGGTTGGACTACCAGGGGCGCGAAGAGAGGAGCAGAGGGAAATATTCTAAGTGTAGAGTGTGGTTGGACTACCAGGGGCCGTTAAAATTTCAAAGTGTTTTCAGACCGGGAGAAGGGACAGAGCTGGGGACCTTTGGGGCTTGTGCCCTTCCTCCGGTGTCAAGCAGTGGTATCCATAAACTTCGACCACCTCCAGCAGATTTACAGGCAAGGCAATTTTCAAAAACTGTTGACCTCCAGGCAGTGCGAGGCTCGCTTTTCCACTGACCGAACGGCATTCGTGGCATGCCATCGGAGGGCCTCCGCGGGCCCCTGGACCTCCAGGGCGCATTCTGCGGTCGGTTCCCCCGGCCAGCATGCTCGCCTCCCCCGGCCCGGGGCTGCGACTCTTGCGGTCCTCCGCATCCCGGTGCCTGACACCCATTGGTAGCGAGACCGAGACGCCCCGTCTCTCTCCTCACAGCGGTCCTTCCACGGAGTCCGTCGCAGGGTGTCCCGGACCCCCCATCCCGTCGGGGAGGGGGGGCAGCTCCTGCAGACTGCGGCGCCGTCTCCAGAAGCAACTCGGTGTTCTCAAAGCGAACAGGACATAAGCGTGTATGTTGTGTATATATACATCCCTCCCCGGAGGGAGGGATGAAGCAGCCGAGCCGAGCCGCGGGCCCCGGTTCCTCCGAGACCCCCGGTGAGGCCAACCCAGACCAGACCGCCTCCGGCTCGCGGTGGGTGGGTCAGGCTAGCCCCGCTCGCCCGGGGCCTGCCTCCACCCGCCCGACTGGGGAGGTTTAGACGGTTGGGCTACCTGGTTGATCCTGCCAGTAGCATATGCTTGTCTCAAAGATTAAGCCATGCAAGTCTAAGTACACACGGCCGGTACAGTGAAACTGCGAATGGCTCATTTAATCAGTTATGGTTCCTTTGATCGCTCTCACGTTACTTGGATAACTGTGGCAATTTTTGAGCTTATACATGCAAACGAGCGCTGAGCTCCGGGGATGCGTGCATTTATCAGACCCAAAACACTCACATCCCATTCGAGCTGATTGTAATAAAAGCTGATCAAAATGATGTATTGGGAGCCAGGGTGGAGCTCAGCCCGGCCGTTCTGAGCAGAAATGACCAAATCGCTTATCTCGCCAGCAGAGACGCATTTGTGCACACAACACATTTACCTGCAAAACTGGCAAAATTACACCAGCTCTGCCTCTCATTATGCTATATGTGACACAACAGGCAGTCTGGAGTCTGATCAGGACCTGTCTGCTTGAGCTGCAGTGCGCTGAGCCAGCTGGGGGGGACCGTGAAAAATCAGCGGCATGTCTGACCACCACAAGCCGAGGAAGGCGCACTGTGTTCGGCTGCGCGGTCGGCCTCCACTCAGCCCCCGTGGAAGGCGAAGACAGGAAACCTCCGCCTCGTCCCACACCCCATTCGGACTGATTGTAATAAAAACTGATCAAAATGATGCATTGGGAGCCAGGGTGGAGGTCAGCACGGCCGTTTTAAACAGAAATGACCAAATCGCTTTATCTCGCCGAGAGAAGCGATATTTGTACACACAGCATATTTACCTGCAAAACTGGAGAAATTACACCAATTCTGCCTCTCATTAGGCTATATGTGAGGCAACGGATTAAAATGATGTATTGTGAGCCAGGGTGGAGCTCAGCCCGGCTGTTCTGAGCAGAAATGACCAAATCGCTTTATCTCGCCAGCAGAGACGCATTCGTGCACACAAGACATTTACCTGCAAAACTGGCAAAATTACACCAGCTCTGCCTCTCATTGTGCTATATGTGACACAACAGGCAGTCGGGAGTCTGATCAGGACCTGTCTGCTTGAGCTGCAGTGCGCTGAGCCAGCTGGGGGGGACCGTGAAAAATCAGCGGCATGTCTGACCAGCACAAGCCGAGGAAGGCGCCCCGTGGTTGGCTGCGTGTAAAAAATGGTTGGACTAGCAGGGGCGCGAAGAGAGGAGGCAGAGGGAAATTTTCTAAGTGTAGTTTTTCACCGGTTTTCAGCCAGCCAGACTGTTTTTTGGAGATTTTGGTTGGAGGAGCAGCAGCGCTCTGTGGATTTAGACGGAGACGCCGGCGCGGAAAACGAGCTGGAGCGCTCGTCAAGCTGCGACAGCGGGGATTGCGCACCGCTCTCCCGTCCATACACTTGGGAAACGTCCGCTCTCTGGCTAACAAAATGGATGAACTGCTTCTTCTCCTAACCAAGAACTCAGACTTTTGCCGTTCAGCCGCCCTGTGCTTCACTGAAACCTGGCTCAGCGAACACATCCCGGACAGCGCACTACGGCTGCCGGGCTTCCAGCTGTTCCGTGCGGACCGCTGCACGGAACTGTCTGGGAAGTCAAAGGGTGGAGGAACGTGCTTCTACATTAACGAAGGTTGGTGTACAGATGTCACAGTGCTAAAGAAGTTATGCAGCCCTCACTTGGAATCACTCTTCATAAACTGTAGACCATTTTATTCACCGCGGGAGTTCGCATCGTTTGTGCTGGTCGGTGTGTACATTCCACCGCAGGCGTGCGTAACGGAGGCGTTACATCACCTCGCCGACCAGATTACAGACGTGGAGAAAACACACCCGGACTCTCTGCTAATCATTCTCGGGGATTTTAACAGAGCAAATCTAAAGGTCGAAATGCCAAAATATAGACAGCACGTGACGTGTCCCACCAGGGACATGAACACTCTGGACCACTGCTACACCACAATAAAGGACGCATATCGCTCTGTCCCCCGTGCTGCTTTGGGACTTTCTGACCACTGCCTGGTCCACCTCATCCCATCCTACAGGCAAAAGCTGAAATCTGCTAAGCCTGCAGTGAAAACTGTGAAGAGATGGACAGACGAGTTAAAGATGCAGTTACAGGCCTGCTTTGACTGGTTGAACTTTCTGCGCCAGCTCAGAAAGTTCAACCTGCCTCAGGAGCTGCTGATCATATTCTACACTGCAATAGTCCAGTCTGTCCTGACCACGTCCATCACTGTCTGGTTTGGATCCTCCACCAGGCATGACAGGGACAGACTGCAGAGAACAGTCAGGGCTGCAGAGAGGATCATTGGCACCGATGATCCCTCCATCCAGGACCTGTACCGGTCCCGGGTCAGGAAGCGGGCCAGGAAAATCTCCACAGACCCCTCACACCCTGGTCACAAACTGTTCAGACTCCTCCCCTCAGGCCGGCGTTACAGAGCACTGTACGCCAAAACCACCCGCCACAAGGACAGTTTTTTCCCCCGGGCTGTCGCTCTGATGAACTCTGAGCAGTCACAGAGCGAGAGACCATCCACATGAACAATAAACAATGACTCTGCCCTGTAAATATTCACTGTACAATAACCCCGGTGTATATATTACCTATATTTTATATGTACAGATTGAGATTTATTTATTGTGTTTTATTTTATTCTTATTTCGCTATTTAAGTTTGTACTGTACCAGAGAGTAAAAGTTACCAGAGTCAAATTCCTTGTATGTGCACATACTTGGCCAATAAAGCTGATTCTGATTCTGATTCTGTAGAGGGTGGTTGGACTACCAGGGGAGCGAAGAGAGGAGGCAGAGGGAAATATTCTAAGTGTAGAGGGTGGTTGGACTACCAGGGGCGCGAAGAGAGGAGGCAGAGGGAAATATTTAAGTGTGGAGGGTGGTTGGACTACCAGGGGCGCGGAGAGAGGAGCTAGAGGCTTGTGCCCTTCTCCCGGTGCGGTAAAATTTCAAAGTGTTTTCAGACCGGGAGAAGGGACAGAGCTGGGGACCTTTGGGCTTGTGCCCTTGCTCAGAGTCGAGCCGAGCCAGAGGAAAATTTTCTAAGTGTAGAGGGTGGTTGGACTACCAGGGGCGCGAAGAGAGGAGGCAGAGGGAATATTCTAAGTGTAGGGTGTTGGACTACCAGGTAGGGCAGAGTAGAGTGTGGTTGGACTACCAGGGGCGCGAAGAGAGGAGGCAGAGGGAAATTTTCTAAGTGTAGAGGGTGGTTGGACTACCAGGGGCGCGAAGAGAGGAGGCAGAGGGAAATATTCTAAGTGTAGAGTGTGGTTGGACTACCAGGGGCCGTTAAAATTTCAAAGTGTTTTCAGACCGGAGAAGGGACAGAGCTGGGGACCTTTGGGGCTTGTGCCCTTCCTCCGGTGTCAAGCAGTGGTATCCATAAACTTCGACCACCTCCAGCAGATTTACAGGCAAGGCAATTTTCAAAAACTGTTGACCTCCAGGCAGTGCGAGGCTCGCTTTTCCACTGACCGAACGGCATTCGTGGCATGCCATCGGAGGGCCTCCGCGGGCCCCTGGACCTCCAGGGCGCATTCTGCGGTCGGTTCCCCCGGCCAGCATGCTCGCCTCCCCGGCCCGGGGCTGCGACTCTTGCGGTCCTCCGCATCCCGCATCCCGGTGCCTGACACCCATTGGTAGCGAGACCGAGACGCCCCGTCTCTCTCCTCACAGCGGTCCTTCCACGGAGTCCGTCGCAGGGTGTCCCGGACCCCCCCATCCCGTCGGGGGGGGGGGGGCAGCTCCTGCAGACTGCGGCGCCGTCTCCAGAAGCAACTCGGTGTTCTCAAAGCGAACAGGACATAAGCGTGTATGTTGTGTATATATACATCCCTCCCCGGAGGGAGGGATGAAGCAGCCGAGCCGCGGGCCCCGGTTCCTCCGAGACCCCCGGTGAGGCCAACCCAGACCAGACCGCCTCCGGCTCGCGGTGGGTGGGTCAGGCTAGCCCCGCTCGCCCGGGGCCTGCCTCCACCCGCCCGACTGGGGAGGTTTAGACGGTTGGGCTACCTGGTTGATCCTGCCAGTAGCATATGCTTGTCTCAAAGATTAAGCCATGCAAGTCTAAGTACACACGGCCGGTACAGTGAAACTGCGAATGGCTCATTTAATCAGTTATGGTTCCTTTGATCGCTCTCACGTTACTTGGATAACTGTGGCAATTTTTGAGCTTATACATGCAAACGAGCGCTGAGCTCCGGGGATGCGTGCATTTATCAGACCCAAACACTCACATCCCATTCGAGCTGATTGTAATAAAAGCTGATCAAAATGATGTATTGGGAGCCAGGGTGGAGCTCAGCCCGGCCGTTCTGAGCAGAAATGACCAAATCGCTTAATCTCGCCAGCAGAGACGCATTTGTGCACACAAGACATTTACCTGCAAAACTGGCAAAATTACACCAGCTCTGCCTCTCATTATGCTATATGTGACACAACAGGCAGTCTGGAGTCTGATCAGGACCTGTCTGCTTGAGCTGCAGTGCGCTGAGCCAGCTGGGGGGGACCGTGAAAAATCAGCGGCATGTCTGACCACCACAAGCCGAGGAAGGCGCACTGTGTTCGGCTGCGCGGTCGGCCTCCACTCAGCCCCCGTGGAAGGCGAAGACAGGAAACCTCCGCCTCGTCCCACACCCCATTCGGACTGATTGTAATAAAAACTGATCAAAATGATGCATTGGGAGCCAGGGTGGAGGTCAGCACGGCCGTTTTAAACAGAAATGACCAAATCGCTTTATCTCGCCGAGAGAAGCGATATTTGTACACACAGCATATTTACCTGCAAAACTGGAGAAATTACACCAATTCTGCCTCTCATTAGGCTATATGTGAGGCAACTGATTAAAATGATGTATTGTGAGCCAGGGTGGAGCTCAGCCCGCTGTTCTGAGCAGAAATGACCAAATCGCTTTATCTCGCCAGCAGAGACGCATTCGTGCACACAAGACATTTACCTGCAAAACTGGCAAAATTACACCAGCTCTGCCTCTCATTGTGCTATATGTGACACAACAGGCAGTCTGGAGTCTGATCAGGACCTGTCTGCTTGAGCTGCAGTGCGCTGAGCCAGCTGGGGGGACCGTGAAAAATCAGCGGCATGTCTGACCAGCACAAGCCGAGGAAGGCGCCCCGTGGTCGGCTGCGTGTAAAAAATGGTTGGACTAGCAGGGGCGCGAAGAGAGGAGGCAGAGGGAAATTTTCTAAGTGTAGTTTTTCACCGGTTTTCAGCCAGCCAGACTGTTTTTTGGAGATTTTGGTTGGAGGAGCAGCAGCGCTCTGTGGATTTAGACGGAGACGCCGGCGCGGAAAACGAGCTGGAGCGCTCGTCAAGCTGCGACAGCGGGGATTGCGCACCGCTCTCCCGTCCATACACTTGGGAAACGTCCGCTCTCTGGCTAACAAAATGGATGAACTGCTTCTTCTCCTAACCAAGAACTCAGACTTTTGCCGTTCAGCCGCCCTGTGCTTCACTGAAACCTGGCTCAGCGAACACATCCCGGACAGCGCACTACGGCTGCCGGGCTTCCAGCTGTTCCGTGCGGACCGCTGCACGGAACTGTCTGGGAAGTCAAAGGGTGGAGGAACGTGCTTCTACATTAACGAAGGTTGGTGTACAGATGTCACAGTGCTAAAGAAGTTATGCAGCCCTCACTTGGAATCACTCTTCATAAACTGTAGACCATTTTATTCACCGCGGGAGTTCGCATCGTTTGTGCTGGTCGGTGTGTACATTCCACCGCAGGCGTGCGTAACGGAGGCGTTACATCACCTCGCCGACCAGATGACAGACGTGGAGAAAACACACCCGGACTCTCTGCTAATCATTCTCGGGGATTTTAACAGAGCAAATCTAAAGGTCGAAATGCCAAATATAGACAGCACGTGACGTGTCCCACCAGGGACATGAACACTCTGGACCACTGCTACACCACAATAAAGGACGCATATCGCTCTGTCCCCCGTGCTGCTTTGGGACTTTCTGACCACTGCCTGGTCCACCTCATCCCATCCTACAGGCAAAAGCTGAAATCTGCTAAGCCTGCAGTGAAAACTGTGAAGAGATGGACAGACGAGTTAAAGATGCAGTTACAGGCCTGCTTTGACTGGTGAACTTTCTGCGCCAGCTCAGAAGTTCAACCTGCCTCAGGAGCTGCTGATCATATTCTACACTGCAATAGTCCAGTCTGTCCTGACCACGTCCATCACTGTCTGGTTTGGATCCTCCACCAGGCATGACAGGGACAGACTGCAGAGAACAGTCAGGGCTGCAGAGAGGATCATTGGCACCGATGATCCCTCCATCCAGACCTGTACCGGTCCCGGGTCAGGAAGCGGGCCAGGAAAATCTCCACAGACCCCTCACACCCTGGTCACAAACTGTTCAGACTCCTCCCCTCAGGCCGGCGTTACAGAGCACTGTACGCCAAAACCACCCGCCACAAGGACAGTTTTTTCCCCGGGCTGTCGCTCTGATGAACTCTGAGCAGTCACAGAGCGAGAGACCATCCACATGAACAATAAACAATGACTCTGCCCTGTAAATATTCACTGTACAATAACCCCGGTGTATATATTAACCTATATTTTATATGTACAGATTGAGATTTATTTTATTGTGTTTTATTTATTCTTATTTCGCTATTTAAGTTTGTACTGTACCAGAGAGTAAAAGTTACCAGAGTCAAATTCCTTGTATGTGCACATACTTGGCCAATAAAGCTGATTCTGATTCTGATTCTGTAGAGGGTGGTTGACTACCAGGGGAGCGAAGAGAGGAGGCAGAGGGAAATATTCTAAGTGTAGAGGGTGGTTGGACTACCAGGGGCGCGAAGAGAGGAGGCAGAGGGAAATATTTTAAGTGTGGAGGGTGGTTGGACTACCAGGGGCGCGGAGAGAGGAGCTAGAGGCTTGTGCCCTTCTCCCGGTGCGGTTAAAATTTCAAAGTGTTTTCAGACCGGAGAAGGGACAGAGCTGGGGACCTTTGGGGCTTGTGCCCTTCCTCAGAGCCGAGCCGAGCCAGAGGAAAATATTCTAAGTGTAGAGGGTGGTTGGACTACCAGGGGCGCGAAGAGAGGAGGCAGAGGGAAATATTCTAAGTGTAGAGGGTGGTTGGACTACCAGGGGCGGGAAGAGAGGAGGCAGAGGGAAATATTCTAAGTGTAGAGTGTGGTTGGACTACCAGGGGCGTGAAGAGAGGAGGCAGACCGGAGAAGGGACAGAGCTGGGGACCTTTGGGGCTTGTGCCCTTCCTCCGGTGTCAAGCAGTGGTATCCATAAACTTCGACCACCTCCAGCAGATTACAGGCAAGGCAATTTTCAAAAACTGTTGACCTCCAGGCAGTGCGAGGCTCGCTTTTCCACTGACCGAACGGCATTCGTGGCATGCCATCGGAGGGCCTCCGCGGGCCCCTGGACCTCCAGGGCGCATTCTGCGGTCGGTTCCCCCGGCCAGCATCTCGCCTCCCCCGGCCCGGGGCTGCGACTCTTGCGGTCCTCCGCATCCCCGCATCCCGGTGCCTGACACCCATTGGTAGCGAGACCGCCCCCGTGGAAGGCGAAGACAGGCACCTCCGCCTCGTCCCACACCCCATTCGGACTGATTGTAATAAAAACTGATCAAAATGATGCATGGGAGCCAGGGTGGAGGTCAGCACGGCAGTTTTAAACAGAAATGACCAAATCGCTTTATCTCGCCGAGAGAAGCGATATTTGTACACACAGCATATTTACCTGCAAACTGGAGAAATTACACCAATTCTGCCTCTCATTAGGCTATATGTGAGGCAACGATTAAAATGATGTATTGTGAGCCAGGGTGGAGCTCAGCCCGGCTGTTCTGAGCAGAAATGACCAAATCGCTTTATCTCGCCAGCAGAGACGCATTCGTGCACACAAGACATTTACCTGCAAAACTGGCAAAATTACACCAGCTCTGCCTCTCATTGTGCTATATGTGACACAACAGGCAGTCGGAGTCTGATCAGGACCTGTCTGCTTGAGCTGCAGTGCGCTGAGCCAGCTGGGGGGGACCGTGAAAAATCAGCGGCATGTCTGACCAGCACAAGCCGAGGAAGGCGCCCCGTGGTCGGCTGCGTGTAAAAAATGGTTGGACTAGCAGGGGCGCGAAGAGAGGAGGCAGAGGGAAATTTTCTAAGTGTAGTTTTTCACCGGTTTTCAGCCAGCCAGACTGTTTTTTGGAGATTTTGGTTGGAGGAGCAGCAGCGCTCTGTGGATTTAGACGGAGACGCCGGCGCGGAAAACGAGCTGGAGCGCTCGTCAAGCTGCGACAGCGGGGATTGCGCACCGCTCTCCCGTCCATACACTTGGGAAACGTCCGCTCTCTGGCTAACAAAATGGTGGAACTGCTTCTTCTCCTAACCAAGAACTCAGACTTTTGCCGTTCAGCCGCCCTGTGCTTCACTGAAACCTGGCTCAGCGAACACATCCCGGACAGCGCACTACGGCTGCCGGGCTTCCAGCTGTTCCGTGCGGACCGCTGCACGGAACTGTCTGGGAAGTCAAAGGGTGGAGGAACGTGCTTCTACATTAACGAAGGTTGGTGTACAGATGTCACAGTGCTAAAGAAGTTATGCAGCCCTCACTTGGAATCACTCTTCATAAACTGTAGACCATTTTATTCACCGCGGGAGTTCGCATCGTTTGTGCTGGTCGGTGTGTACATTCCACCGCAGGCGTGCGTAACGGAGGCGTTACATCACCTCGCCGACCAGATTACAGACGTGGAGAAAACACACCCGGACTCTCTGCTAATCATTCTCGGGGATTTTAACAGAGCAAATCTAAAGGTCGAAATGCCAAAATATAGACAGCACGTGACGTGTCCCACCAGGGACATGAACACTCTGGACCACTGCTACACCACAATAAAGGACGCATATCGCTCTGTCCCCCGTGCTGCTTTGGGACTTTCTGACCACTGCCTGGTCCACCTCATCCCATCCTACAGGCAAAAGCTGAAATCTGCTAATCCTGCAGTGAAAACTGTGAAGAGATGGACAGACGAGTCAAAGATGCAGTTACAGGCCTGCTTTGACTGGTTGAACTTTCTGCGCCAGCTCAGAAAGTTCAACCTGCCTCAGGAGCTGCTGATCATATTCTACACTGCAATAGTCCAGTCTGTCCTGACCACGTCCATCACTGTCTGGTTTGGATCCTCCACCAGGCATGACAGGGACAGACTGCAGAGAACAGTCAGGGCTGCAGAGAGGATCATTGGCACCGATCTCCCTCCATCCAGGACCTGTACCGGTCCCGGGTCAGGAAGCGGGCCAGGAAAATCTCCACAGACCCCTCACACCCTGGTCACAAACTGTTAAGACTCCTCCCCTCAGGCCGGCGTTACAGAGCACTGTACGCCAAAACCACCCGCCACAAGGACAGTTTTTTCCCCCGGGCTGTCGCTCTGATGAACTCTGAGCAGTCACAGAGCGAGAGACCATCCACATGAACAATAAACAATGACTCTGCCCTGTAAATATTCACTGTACAATAACCCCGGTGTATATATTACCTATATTTTATATGTACAGATTGAGATTTATTTTATTGTGTTTTATTTTATTCTTATTTCGCTATTTAAGTTTGTACTGTACCAGAGAGTAAAAGTTACCAGAGTCAAATTCCTTGTATGTGCACATACTTGGCCAATAAAGCTGATTCTGATTCTGATTCTGTAGAGGGTGGTTGGACTACCAGGGGAGCAAGAGAGGAGGCAGAGGGAAATATTCTAAGTGTAGAGGGTGGTTGGACTACCAGGGGCGCGAAGAGAGGAGGCAGAGGGAAATATTTTAAGTGTGGAGGGTGGTTGGACTACCAGGGGCGCGGAGAGAGGAGCTAGAGGCTTGTGCCCTTCTCCCGGTGCCGTTAAAATTTCAAAGTGTTTTCAGACCGGGAGAAGGGACAGAGCTGGGGACCTTTGGGGCTTGTGCCCTTCCTCAGAGCCGAGCCGAGCCAGAGGAAAATATTCTAAGTGTAGAGGGTGGTTGGACTACCAGGGGCGCGAAGAGAGGAGGCAGAGGGAAATTTTCTAAGTGTAGAGGTGGTTGGACTACCAGGGGCGCGAAGAGAGGAGGCAGAGGGAAATTTCTAAGTGTAGAGGTGGTTGGACTACCAGGGGCGGAAGAGAGGAGGCAAGGGAAATTTCTAAGTGTAGAGTGTGGTTGGACTACCAGGGGCGCGAAGAGAGGAGGCAGAGGGAAATTTTCTAAGTGTAGAGGTGGTTGGACTACCAGGGGCGCGAAGAGAGGAGGCAGAGGGAAATTTCTAAGTGTAGAGTGTGGTTGGACTACCAGGGGCCGTTAAAATTTCAAAGTGTTTTCAGACCGGGAGAAGGGACAGAGCTGGGGACCTTTGGGGCTTGTGCCCTTCCTCCGGTGTCAAGCAGTGGTATCCATAAACTTCGACCACCTCCAGCAGATTTACAGGCAAGGCAATTTTCAAAAACTGTTGACCTCCAGGCAGTGCGAGGCTCGCTTTTCCACTGACCGAACGGCATTCGTGGCATGCCATCGGAGGGCCTCCGCGGGCCCCTGGACCTCCAGGGCGCATTCTGCGGTCGGTTCCCCCGGCCAGCATGCTCGCCTCCCCCGGCCCGGGGCTGCGACTCTTGCGGTCCTCCGCATCCCGCATCCCGGTGCCTGACACCCATTGGTAGCGAGACCGAGACGCCCCGTCTCTCTCTCACAGCGGTCCTTCCACGGAGTCCGTCGCAGGGTGTCCCGGACCCCCCCATCCCGTCGGGGGGGGGCAGCTCCTGCAGACTGCGGCGCCGTCTCCAGAAGCAACTCGGTGTTCTCAAAGCGAACAGGACATAAGCGTGTATGTTGTGTATATATACATCCCTCCCCGGAGGGAGGGATGAAGCAGCCGAGCCGCGGGCCCCGGTTCCTCCGAGACCCCGGTGAGGCCAACCCAGACCAGACCGCCTCCGGCTCGCGGTGGGTGGGTCAGGCTAGCCCCGCTCGCCCGGGGCCTGCCTCCACCCGCCCGACTGGGGAGGTTTAGACGGTTGGGCTACCTGGTTGATCCTGCCAGTAGCATATGCTTGTCTCAAAGATTAAGCCATGCAAGTCTAAGTACACACGGCCGGTACAGTGAAACTGCGAATGGCTCATTTAATCAGTTATGGTTCCTTTGATCGCTCTCACGTTACTTGGATAACTGTGGCAATTTTTGAGCTTATACATGCAAACGAGCGCTGAGCTCCGGGGATGCGTGCATTTATCAGACCCAAAACACTCACATCCCATTCGAGCTGATTGTAATAAAAACTGATCAAAATGATGTATTGGGAGCCAGGGTGGAGCTCAGCCCGGCCGTTCTGAGCAGAAATGACCAAATCGCTTTATCTCGCCAGCAGAGACGCATTTGTGCACACAACACATTTACCTGCAAAACTGGCAAAATTACACCAGCTCTGCCTCTCATTATGCTATATGTGACACAACAGGCAGTCTGGAGTCTGATCAGGACCTGTCTGCTTGAGCTGCAGTGCGCTGAGCCAGCTGGGGGGGACCGTGAAAAATCAGCGGCATGTCTGACCACCACAAGCCGAGGAAGGCGCACTGTGTTCGGCTGCGCGCTCGGCCTCCACTCACCCCCGTGGAAGGCGAAGACAGGCCCGCTCTCCCACCCACACCCATTCGGACTGATTGTAATAAAAACTGATCAAAATGATGCATTGGGAGCCAGGGTGGAGGTCAGCACGGCCGTTTTAAACAGAAATGACCAAATCGCTTTATCTCGCCGAGAGAAGCGATATTTGTACACACAGCATATTTACCTGCAAACTGGAGAAATTACACCAATTCTGCCTCTCATTAGGCTATATGTGAGGCAACTGATTAAAATGATGTATTGTGAGCCAGGGTGGAGCTCAGCCCGGCTGTTCTGAGCAGAAATGACCAAATCGCTTTATCTCGCCAGCAGAGACGCATTCGTGCACACAAGACATTTACCTGCAAAACTGGCAAAATTACACCAGCTCTGCCTCTCATTATGCTATATGTGACACAACAGGCAGTCTGGAGTCTGATCAGGACCTGTCTGCTTGAGCTGCAGTGCGCTGAGCCAGCTGGGGGGGACCGTGAAAAATCAGCGGCATGTCTGACCAGCACAAGCCGAGGAAGGCGCCCCGTGGTCGGCTGCGTGTAAAAAATGGTTGGACTAGCAGGGGCGCGAAGAGAGGAGGCAGAGGGAAATTTTCTAAGTGTAGTTTTTCACCGGTTTTCAGCCAGCCAGACTGTTTTTTGGAGATTTTGGTTGGAGGAGCAGCAGCGCTCTGTGGATTTAGACGGAGACGCCGGCGCGGAAAACGAGCTGGAGCGCTCGTCAAGCTGCGACAGCGGGGATTGCGCACCGCTCTCCCGTCCATACACTTGGGAAACGTCCGCTCTCTGGCTAACAAAATGGTGGAACTGCTTCTTCTCCTAACCAAGAACTCAGACTTTTGCCGTTCAGCCGCCCTGTGCTTCACTGAAACCTGGCTCAGCGAACACATCCCGGACAGCGCACTACGGCTGCCGGGCTTCCAGCTGTTCCGTGCGGACCGCTGCACGGAACTGTCTGGGAAGTCAAAGGGTGGAGGAACGTGCTTCTACATTAACGAAGGTTGGTGTACAGATGTCACAGTGCTAAAGAAGTTATGCAGCCCTCACTTGGAATCACTCTTCATAAACTGTAGACCATTTTTTCACCGCGGGAGTTCGCATCGTTTGTGCTGGTCGGTGTGTACATTCCACCGCAGGCGTGCGTAACGGAGGCGTTACATCACCTCGCCGACCAGATTACAGACGTGGAGAAAACACACCCGGACTCTCTGCTAATCATTCTCGGGGATTTTAACAGAGCAAATCTAAAGGTCGAAATGCCAAAATATAGACAGCACGTGACGTGTCCCACCAGGGACATGAACACTCTGGACCACTGCTACACCACAATAAAGGACGCATATCGCTCTGTCCCCCGTGCTGCTTTGGGACTTTCTGACCACTGCCTGGTCCACCTCATCCCATCCTACAGGCAAAAGCTGAAATCTGCTAATCCTGCAGTGAAAACTGTGAAGAGATGGACAGACGAGTCAAAGATGCAGTTACAGGCCTGCTTTGACTGGTTGAACTTTCTGCGCCAGCTCAGAAAGTTCAACCTGCCTCAGGAGCTGCTGATCATATTCTACACTGCAATAGTCCAGTCTGTCCTGACCACGTCCATCACTGTCTGGTTTGGATCCTCCACCAGGCATGACAGGGACAGACTGCAGAGAACAGTCAGGGCTGCAGAGAGGATCATTGGCACCGATCTCCCTCCATCCAGGACCTGTACCGGTCCCGGGTCAGGAAGCGGGCCAGGAAAATCTCCACAGACCCCTCACACCCTGGTCACAAACTGTTAAGACTCCTCCCCTCAGGCCGGCGTTACAGAGCACTGTACGCCAAAACCACCCGCCACAAGGACAGTTTTTTCCCCCGGGCTGTCGCTCTGATGAACTCTGAGCAGTCACAGAGCGAGAGACCATCCACATGAACAATAAACAATGACTCTGCCCTGTAAATATTCACTGTACAATAACCCCGGTGTATATATTACCTATATTTTATATGTACAGATTGAGATTTATTTTATTGTGTTTTATTTTATTCTTATTTCGCTATTTAAGTTTGTACTGTACCAGAGAGTAAAAGTTACCAGAGTCAAATTCCTTGTATGTGCACATACTTGGCCAATAAAGCTGATTCTGATTCTGATTCTGTAGAGGGTGGTTGGACTACCAGGGGAGCAAGAGAGGAGGCAGAGGGAAATATTCTAAGTGTAGAGGGTGGTTGGACTACCAGGGGCGCGAAGAGAGGAGGCAGAGGGAAATATTTTAAGTGTGGAGGGTGGTTGGACTACCAGGGGCGCGGAGAGAGGAGCTAGAGGCTTGTGCCCTTCTCCCGGTGCCGTTAAAATTTCAAAGTGTTTTCAGACCGGGAGAAGGGACAGAGCTGGGGACCTTTGGGGCTTGTGCCCATCCTCAGAGCCGAGCCGAGCCAGAGGAAAATATTCTAAGTGTAGAGGTGGTTGGACTACCAGGGGCGCGAAGAGGAGGCAGAGAGAAATTTCTAAGTGTAGAGGGTGGTTGGACTACCAGGGGGGGAAGAGAGGAGGCAGAGGGAAATTTTCTAAGTGTAGAGTGTGGTTGGACTACCAGGGGCGCGAAGAGAGGAGGCAGAGGGAAATTTTCTAAGTGTAGAGTGTGGTTGGACTACCAGGGGCGCGAAGAGAGGAGGAGGCAAGGGAAATTTCTAAGTGTAGAGTGTGGTTGGACTACCAGGGGCGCGAAGAGAGGAGGCAGAGGGAAATATTCTAAGTGTAGGGTGGTTGGACTACCAGGGGCGCGAAGAGAGGAGGCAGAGGGAAATATTCTAAGTGTAGAGTGTGGTTGGACTACCAGGGGCCGTTAAAATTTCAAAGTGTTTTCAGACCGGGAGAAGGGACAGAGCTGGGGACCTTTGGGGCTTGTGCCCTTCCTCCGTGTCAAGCAGTGGTATCCATAAACTTCGACCACCTCCAGCAGATTTACAGGCAAGGCAATTTTCAAAACTGTTGACCTCCAGGCAGTGCGAGGCTCGCTTTTCCACTGAACGAAACGGCATTCGTGGCATTGCCATCGGAGGGCCTCCGCGGGCCCCTGGACCTCCAGGGCGCATTCTGCGGTCGGTTCCCCCGGCCAGCATGCTCGCCTCCCCCGGCCCGGGGGGCTGCGACTCTTGCGGTCCTCCGCATCCCGCATCCCGGTGCCTGACACCCATTGGTAGCGAGACCGAGACGCCCCGTCTCTCTCCTCACAGCGGTCCTTCCACGGAGTCCGTCGCAGGGTGTCCCGGACCCCCCATCCCGGGGGGGGGGGCGCTCCTGCAGACTGCGGCGCCGTCTCCAGAAGCAACTCGGTGTTCTCAAAGCGAACAGGACATAAGCGTGTATGTTGTGTATATATACATCCCTCCCCGGAGGAGGGATGAAGCAGCCGAGCCGCGGGCCCCGGTTCCTCCGAGACCCCCGGTGAGGCCAACCCAGACCAGACCGCCTCCGGCTCGCGTGGGTGGGTCAGGCTAGCCCCGCTCGCCCGGGGCCTGCCTCCACCCGCCCGACTGGGGAGGTTTAGACGGTTGGGCTACCTGGTTGATCCTGCCAGTAGCATATGCTTGTCTCAAAGATTAAGCCATGCAAGTCTAAGTACACACGGCCGGTACAGTGAAACTGCGAATGGCTCATTTAATCAGTTATGGTTCCTTTGATCGCTCTCACGTTACTTGGATAACTGTGGCAATTTTTGAGCTTATACATGCAAACGAGCGCTGAGCTCCGGGGATGCGTGCATTTATCAGACCCAAAACACTCACATCCCATTCGAGCTGATTGTAATAAAAGCTGATCAAAATGATGTATTGGGAGCCAGGGTGGAGCTCAGCCCGGCCGTTCTGAGCAGAAATGACCAAATCGCTTATCTCGCCAGCAGAGACGCATTTGTGCACACAAGACATTTACCTGCAAAACTGGCAAAATTACACCAGCTCTGCCTCTCATTATGCTATATGTGACACAACAGGCAGTCTGGAGTCTGATCAGGACCTGTCTGCTTGAGCTGCAGTGCGCTGAGCCAGCTGGGGGGGACCGTGAAAAATCAGCGGCATGTCTGACCACCACAAGCCGAGGAAGGCGCACTGTGTTCGGCTGCGCGGTCGGCCTCCACTCAGCCCCCGTGGAAGGCGAAGACAGGAAACCTCCGCCTCGTCCCACACCCCATTCGGACTGATTGTAATAAAAACTGATCAAAATGATGCATTGGGAGCCAGGGTGGAGGTCAGCACGGCAGTTTTAAACAGAAATGACCAAATCGCTTTATCTCGCCGAGAGAAGCGATATTTGTACACACAGCATATTTACCTGCAAAACTGGAGAGAAATACAATTCTGCCTCTCATTAGGCTATATGTGAGGCAACGGATTAAAATGATGTATTGTGAGCCAGGGTGGAGCTCAGCCCGGCTGTTCTGAGCAGAAATGACCAAATCGCTTTATCTCGCCAGCAGAGACGCATTCGTGCACACAAGACATTTACCTGCAAAACTGGCAAAATTACACCAGCTCTGCCTCTCATTGTGCTATATGTGACACAACAGGCAGTCTGGAGTCTGATCAGGACCTGTCTGCTTGAGCTGCAGTGCGCTGAGCCAGCTGGGGGGGACCGTGAAAATCAGCGGCATGTCTGCCAGCACAAGCCGAGGAAGGCGCCCCGTGGTCGGCTGCGTGTAAAAAATGGTTGGACTAGCAGGGGCGCGAAGAGAGGAGGCAGAGGGAAATTTTCTAAGTGTAGTTTTTCACCGGTTTTCAGCCAGCCAGACTGTTTTTTGGAGATTTTGGTTGGAGGAGCAGCAGCGCTCTGTGGATTTAGACGGAGACGCCGGCGCGGAAAACGAGCTGGAGCGCTCGTCAAGCTGCGACAGCGGGGATTGCGCACCGCTCTCCCGTCCATACACTTGGGAAACGTCCGCTCTCTGGCTAACAAAATGGATGAACTGCTTCTTCTCCTAACCAAGAACTCAGACTTTTGCCGTTCAGCCGCCCTGTGCTTCACTGAAACCTGGCTCAGCGAACACATCCCGGACAGCGCACTACGGCTGCCGGGCTTCCAGCTGTTCCGTGCGGACCGCTGCACGGAACTGTCTGGGAAGTCAAAGGGTGGAGGAACGTGCTTCTACATTAACGAAGGTTGGTGTACAGATGTCACAGTGCTAAAGAAGTTATGCAGCCCTCACTTGGAATCACTCTTCATAAACTGTAGACCATTTTATTCACCGCGGGAGTTCGCATCGTTTGTGCTGGTCGTGTGTGTACATTCCACCGCTTGCGTGCGTTAAC
>SRSE01001170.1:0-42275 GCA_005024645.1 Planiliza haematocheilus
AGGTAGGACCTGGTCTCTGGTCCAGAACCAGTCCCTGCTCCACAACCAATCCCTAGTCCAGAACCGGTTCCTGGTCCAGAACTGGTCCCTGGTCTGAGGCTGGTTCAACTCAGCCTCAGAAATTATTCACTGCTTCTGTTTCCACATTCACTTGCTCCACTAACTCCTACTTCCTCTCTTCCTTCCATCCTGTCTTTGCTTCTTACTTTCCTTCCTTCCTTCCTTCCCTTCCCTCCTCCCTTCCTTCCTTCCATCCATCCTTCCCTTCTTCCTTCCTTCCTTCCTTCCTTCCTTCCTTCCTTCCTTCCTTCCTCCTCCTTCCTTCCTTCCTTCCTTCCTTCCTTCCTTCCTTCCTTCCTTCCTTCCTTCCTTCCTTCCTTCCTTCCTTCCCTTCCCTTCCATCCTTCCTTCCCTGCTTCCCTGCTTTCCTCCTTCCTTCCTCATTCAGGTGTTACAGCGTCAGACAGAAATCTCTGAGATTGTCCAGATTGACCGTGACCGGCTCAGAGATGAAGTCATCCAACTGAAGGACGTCCTGAAGGTATCAAGATGAGGACATTCTGGGGGATATTCTAGGGGACGTTCTAGGGGACGTTCTAGGGGACATTCTGGGGACGTCTGTGTGAATTAACCCAGCTGCTGCAGGGTATTTGTCAGTGACTGATCGGAGAACTTCCTCCCAAACAGAAACATGGAATCGCCGTTGCTAATGGCGATGTGGAGGAGGCGGGGGCAGAGGAGGATGTCATTGCTGAATCTGCCACTCGATTGGCTGAGGATGCGCCGTGCAAAGAGAGCGTGCTCGGTAGGAATGAAAGTTTGTCTTTGCATGAGTGATTTAGTTCGTGTCCAGTGTTACCATGGTAACTGCCTCAGATGCATGGCTGAGTGTCTCTGAAGCAGCTGGGGTGTTTCCTCATTCATTTCCCTCTGATCAACTAATTCCTCCGTCTCCAAGTCCATTCCCTTGGTCCTCCAATGTCTCCTGGTGGTCTTTCAGAACAGCCGGAATCAACTGAAGAACTTCCAGGAAGAAACAAGGAACATGATTTGATGAGACGCGATGAGGAAAGGACGGTCAAAGTCCAATCAGAGCGAGGAGCTGCTGGTGATGAGCAGGAAGGAGAACCTGAAGAGTCTGAAGTGGATGGCGGAAAACGGGACCACCTCAGATCCAGACTGGTCACACCTCAACCCGTGAAGGACATCATCCTGGGTAACAGACGACAGAAACGGCAGGAACCACAACCAATGCAGCAGGATTTCTACAGTCAAGAGGAAACTAGAGGACATTTAAACGTCCATGAGATGTCTGCGGGGTCAAGGATGGACTAAACCAGTCTCTCAGCTCTGGAGACCAACAAAAAAACGCAGAAAAGGAGTCATGTCCTCCAGTGGACTGCCTACCAAGAACACATAAAGAACCGGAGACTCCCTCTGAATGCCTAAGACGTTATGAGCATGTCCCGCTGGACACCAGTCTGGATGTCATGGTCTTCGGCATGTCTCCTGAAGAGTCTCTTCAAATGTGGATTTTAGATTTGGACAATCCGCCGAAGACCGGAACAGAATCAACTGGCCTCATCGCTTCCGAGGACAGACTGTCTCCTGAGGACTCAGGAATTAAAACCCTAGGAGATGATGAATGCTTGGACATCTGTCCTAATGGATGCTCAACTTCACAAGGACACAAGTCACCCTCAGATGTCCCATCTGGTCCACGTGTGCAGTCTGATCCAGATGTCTCGTTTGGTCCGAGTGTCCATTCTGGTCCTGGTGTCCAGTCCAGTCTGGGTTTCAAATCTGGGTCAAGTCTCCTGTCTGGTCCAGGTGTCCCATCTGGATCAAGTGTTCATTCTGGTCCAGGTGTCCTGTCTGGTTCAGGTGTGCTGTCTGGTCCAGATGTCTCATCTGGTCAGAGTGTTCATTCTAGTCCCATTGTCCCGTCTGGTTCAGGTGTCCCAACTCGTCTGAGGGTCCCATCTGTTCCAAGTGTTGAGTCTGGTCCTGGTGCCCAATCTGAATCGGGTGCTTTTTCTAGTCAGATGTCCCGAGAGTCTTGACGAACACCAGGATGGACAGAAGGCATGACTGCAAGGTTTCATAGAGGACATGTCTCATTGAACATCTGGAGCTTCACAACAATAAAAGATCAATAAACAATGAATAAATGATTAATAAACAATGAATAAATGATTAATAAACAATGAATAAGTGATAAACAATGAATAAATGATTAATAAACAATGAATAAATGATTAATAAACAATGAATACATGATTAATAAACAATGAATAAATGATTAATAAACAATGAATACATGATTAATAAACAATGAATAAATGATTAATAAACAATGAATACATGATTAATAAACAATGAATAAATGATTAATAAACAATGAATACATGATTAACAACAATGAATAAATGATTAATAAACAATGAATACATGATTAATAAACAATGAATAAATGATTAATAAACAATGAATACATGATTAATAAACAATGAATAAATGATTAATAAACAATGAATACATGATTAATAAACAATGAATAAATGATTAATAACAATGAATACATGATTAATAAACAATGAATACATGATTAACAAACAATGAATAAATGATGACAAACATTAATAAACAATTGATGCAACAGTGATAAATGGTAACTGATAAATAATAAACAGTACTACTGATAAACAATGAATAAATGAAATGAGAATAAAACTAAATCTGTGAACTCTGTTGCTTGGTTGATGGTTGGTTGATGGTTTGTTGATGTTGCTTGGTTGATGGTTGGTTGATGGTTGGTTGATGGTTGGTTGATGGTTTGTTGATGTTGCTTGGTTGATGGTTGGTTGATGGTTGGTTGATGGTTGGTTGATGGTTGCTTGAGTGTTGGTTGTTTGGCTGATGGTTGGTGTCATGTCCTCTGTTATGTCTTCCGTCATGTCTTGTTTTTGTCTTTTTTTGTCTTGTCTTTTTCATTGTCATGGTTTAGTTTCTGGTGTTTTTTGTAGTATCTTAGGTTCTCAGTTTTTCATGGTCATGGGTTCTGTTTCCTGTTTTATTTTGTTAAGTCCTTGACTTCTGTGACGATCCCTCCCACTCTCTCCTTAATTTGATGCTGCTTTTCAGGTGAAGCTGGGAGGGGTCTGCTGTAAGCACCTGCCCATGTGGGCTCGGCTTCTTAGAAGGGCATAAAGGACGGCCCTTCTCATTGCTTCGCTCTCTCTCTCCCAGTGAGGCCTGCTGCGTCCTCGTCACCCTGAACCTTTGTTTGGTTTGTTGTGTTCTGATATTATACTCATTTTCTGAGTTGAATGAAATAAACTCATTTGACCGTTACTTGTGTGTGTGGCTTCCTTATTCTGTTCCTCATGTGTGTATACGTATGTAGCCCTGCTCTTCCCTTTGTTCCTTGTCGCGTCATTATCGTTTCTTGTTTCATGTTATTTGTTCCATGTTCCATAGTTCCAAGCCAAGTCATAGTTTTGTTCATGTTTTTGGGTTTTTGTTTTCTTTTTGGATTCACCTGCCATGTCAGCAGTGTTTTTGGTTTTGTGAGTTTTGTTTTTGTTATTAAAACCCCTTTATGCCAACTCCTGCCTGCATCTAGTCCTGCCTGAAAATCCCTTTCCCTGCTTGCCCGCTGTGACAATTGGTTGATGGTTGCTTGAGTGTTGGTTGATGATTGGCTGATGGTTGGCGTTGATGGTTGCTTGAGTATTGGTTGGTTGGTTGATGATTGGTTGATGGTTGCTTGAGTGTTGGTTGATGATTGGCTGATGGTTGGCGTTGATGGTTGCTTGAGTGTTGGTTGATGATTGGTTGATGATTGGCTGATGGTTGGCGTTGATGGTTGCTTGAGTATTGGTTGGTTGGTTGGTTGATGATTGGTTGATGGTTGCTTGAGTGTTGGTTGATGATTGGCTGATGGTTGGCGTTGATGGTTGCTTGTTTGGTTGACTCTCAGGTTCTACGGTGGACGGGTTCCTCAGGGCTTGATTCACTAATTCAGAACTGGTTCCTGATAGGTCAGCAGCATTCAGGCTGGAAATGATGTGATTCATTGATTCATTCAAACGTTCATTCATTCATGTATGAATTCATCATCATTCATTCATTCATTCAAGGTGAAATGTTGACTGGTGTCTTTTCTCATTCCAGAGCTGCGACTGAAGAAGTTGTTTGAAGAGAGACAGAGTTTACTGGAGCAGGTCAGACACAGGACTCTACATTCATGTCTTCATGTCCACATGTCTTCATTCATGTCCTAACGTCTTCATTCATGTCCTCATGTCCTCATGTCTCCAATCATGTCTTCATGTCCTCATGTCTCCATGTCTCCATTCATGTCTCCATGTCTCCATTCATGTCCTCGTGTCTCCATTCATGTCCTCATGTCTCCATGTCTCCATTCATGTCCTCGTGTCTCCATTCCTGTCCTCATGTCTCCATGTCTCCAACCATGTCCTCATGTCTCCATTCATGTCCTCATGTCTCCATGTCTCCATTCCTGTCCTCATGTCTCCATGTCTCCATTCCTGTCCTCATGTCTCCATGTCTCCATTCATGTCCTCATGTCTCCATTCATGTCCTCATGTCTCCATGTCTCCATTCATGTCCTCGTGTCTCCATTCCTGTCCTCATGTCTCCATGTCTCCAATCATGTCCTCATGTCTCCATTCATGTCCTCATGTCTCCATGTCTCCATTCATGTCGTGTCTCCATTCCTGTCCTCATGTCTCCATGTCTCCAATCATGTCCTCATGTCTCCATTCATGTCCTCATGTCTCCATGTCTCCATTCATGTCCTCATGTCTCCATGTCTCCATTCCTGTCCTCATGTCTCCATGTCTCCATTCATGTCCTCATGTCTCCATTCATGTCCTCATGTCTCCATGTCTCCAATCATGTCTCCATTCCTGTCCTCATGTCTCCATGTCTCCATTCATGTCCTCATGTCTCCATTCATGTCCTCATGTCTCCATTCCTGTCCTCATGTCTCCATGTCTCCATTCATGTCCTAATGTCTCCATGTCTCCAATCATGTCTATATTGGTGATGAACAGGTGAAGAGTCTCAAGTCAGAGCTGGAGCAGAGACAGAAGAACGGGACAAACAAGGACAAGGAGGACGGGACAGATACTCATCTCCTGGACCTGCAGAGTCAGTTTTCCTCCTCCTCCTCCTCCTCCTCCTCTCTCTCTCTCCTGACTCCTCCTCCTGACTCCTCCTCCTGACTCCTCTCTCCTGACTCCTCCTCCTGACTCCTCCTCTCTCTCCTGACTCCTCCTCTTGACTCCTCCTCTAACTCCTCCTGACTCCTCCTCCTCCTGACTCCTACTCCTCACTCCTCCTCCTGACTCCTCCTCCTGACTCCTCCTGACTCCTCCTCCTAACTCCTCCTGACTCCTCGAACTCCTCCTGACTCCTCCTCCTGACTCCTCCTCCTGACTCTTCCTGACTCCTCCTGACTCCTCCTCCTGACTCTTCCTGACTCCTCCTAACTCCTCCTCCTCCTAACTCCTCCTCCTCCTGACTCCTCCTGACTCCTCCTCTAACTCTCCTCTCTTCCTGACTCCTTCCTGACTCCCTCCTGACCCCCTGCTGACCTCCTGCTGACTCCCTCCTGACTCCTCCTCTGACTCCTCCTGACTCCTCCTGACTCCTCCTCCTGACTCCTCTCTCCTGACTCTCTCTCTCTCTCTCTCTCTCTCTCTCCTGACTCCTCTCTCTCTCCCTGACTCCTCTCTCCTGACTCCTCCTCTCTCTCCTGACTCCTCCTCTTGACTCCTCCTCTAACTCCTCCTGACTCCTCCTCTAACTCCTCCTGACTCCTCCTCCTCCTGACTCCTCCTGACTCCTCCTCATCTAACTCTGACTCCTCCTCACTCCTCCTCCTCCTGACTCCTCCTCCTCCTGACTCCTCCTACTCCTCCTCCTCCTGACTCCTCCTCTGACTCCTCCTGACTCCTCCTCCTGACTCCTCCTCCTGACTCCTCCTCCTGACTCCTCCTGACTCCTCCTGACTCTTCCTGACTCTTCCTGACTCCTCCTCCTGACTCCTCTAACTCCTCCTGACTCCTCCTCTGACTCCTCCTGACTCCTCCTCCTGACTCCTCCTCACTCCTCCTCCTCCTAACTCCTCCTCCTCCTCACTCCTCCTCTGACTCCTCCTCCTGACTCCTCCTCCTGACTCCTCCTGACTCCTCTAACTCCTCCTGACTCCTCCTCCTGACTCCTCCTCTGACTCCTCCTGACTCCTCCTCCTGACTCCTTCTCCTGGCTCCTCCTGACTCCTCCTGACTCTTCTTGAATCCTCCTGACTCCTCCTGACTCTTCCTGACTCCTCTCTCCTGACTCTCTCTCTCTCTCTCTCTCTCTCTCTCTCTCTCCTGACTCCTCCTCCTGACTCCTCTCTCCTGACTCCTCCTCTCTCTCCTGACTCCTCCTCTTGACTCCTCCTCTAACTCCTCCTGACTCCTCCTCCTCCTGACTCCTCCTGACTCCTCCTCGTCCTGACTCCTCCTCCTCCTAACTCCTCCTCCTCCTGACTCCTCCTCCTCCTGACTCCTCCTCCTGACTCCTCCTCCTGACTCCTCCTCCTGACTCCTCCTCCTCTTCCTGACTCTTCCTAACTCCTCCTCTAACTCCTCCTGACTCCTCCTGACTCCTCTAACTCCTCCTGACTCCTCCTCTGACTCCTCCTAACTCCTCCTCCTGACTCCTCCTCCTGACTCCTCCTGACTCCTCCTGACTCTTCCTAACTCTTCCTAACTCCTCCTGACTCCTCCTCCTGACTCCTCCTGACTCCTCCTGACTCTTCCTGACTCCTCCTGACTCTTCCTGACTCTTCCTGACTCCTCCTCCTGACTCCTCCTCCTGACTCTTCCTGACGACTCCTCCTGACTCTTCCTGACTCCTCCTGACGACTCCTCCTGACGACTCCTCCTGACTCTTCCTAACTCCTCCTGACGACTCCTCCTGACGACTCCTAACTCCTCCTGACTCCTCCTGACGACTCCTCCTAACTCTTCCTAACTCTTCCTGACTCTTCCTGACTCTTCCGAACTCCTCCTCTAACTCCTCCTGACTCCTCCTGACTCCTCCTCCTGACTCCTCCTCCTGACTCCTCCTGACTCCTCCTCCTCCTCACTCCTCCTCCTCCTAACTTCTCCTCTGACTCCTCCTGACTCCTCCTCCTGACTCTTCCTGACTCCTCCTCCTGACTCTTCCTCCTAACTCCTCCTGACTCCTCTGACCTCCTGACTCCTCCTCCTGACTCCTCTGACTCCCCTGACTCCTCTGACTCCCCTGACTCCTCCTCCTGACTCCTCCTCCTGACTCCTCTAACTCCTCCTGACTCCTCTAACTCCTCCTGACTCCTCCTCCTGACTCTTCCTCCTAACTCCTCCTGACTCCTCTAACTCCTCCTGACTCCTCCTCCTGACTCCTCTAACTCCTCCTGACTCCTCTAACTCCTCCTGACTCCTCCTCCTGACTCCTCCTCCTGACTCCTCCTGACTCCTCTAACTCCTCCTGACTCCTCCTCCTGACTCCTCCTCCTGACTCCTCCTGACTCCTCTAACTCCTCCTGACTCCTCCTCCTGACTCCTCCTCCTGACTCCTCTAACTCCTCCTGACTCCTCCTCCTCTCCTCCAGGAGACGCCCACAGACAGCTCAGTGACCTCAGGTTCAAGCTGGTGAGGTCTGAACAGGAAGTAGCTGCTTTGGAACAGAATGTAAGTGTTGGACGGACAGACTGAGACGTTGTCCATCGAACACGCTGTCCATTGGGCATTGTCCTCACGCCGTTGTTGTGGACGTCCTCAGGTCGTCCGTCTGGAGGGACAGGTGTGTCGCTACAAGTCTGCGTTGGAGAACTCTGAGAGGATGGAGGACGAGCTGAAGGTGGAGAAGAGGAAGCTGCAGAGGGAGGTGAACATTGTGCACGTTATAGAATCCATGAGAACATGACAGAGGCATGCTACATATCGATGCTAAGCTAACGTCCCGTCACGGTTCGTGTCGTCCTGCAGCTCCGCTCGGCTCTGGACCGGATGGAGGAGCTGGACGCTGCCAACAGACACCTGTCCAAACGTCTGGAGAAGATGAAGGCCAACCGGAGCGCCCTGCTGTCCCAGCAGTGACGCCGGGACGCCTGAGGGAGCGCTTGTTTTTATGCACAGGGGGCGGAGTTACCTGATCAGTAGCTTAAAGCTGCAGCGCCCTCTTCTGACGCATTTACATCAGGCTCCAGCAGCACAGAGAGCACCTGAACGCAACACGCCGCAGCTTTAACGTGACCACCGTTTCAAAATAAGAGTAGCCACTGTATTAAAACATTTATCTATGAGTTGTTCTTCTCTGATCAGACCAATCAATCACTCATTCTCTGGTAAGCCCCGCCCCCCTGCTCTTCAGGTGTGTCCAGACAATTTCATGTTGTTTACATTTGAACTTTTGGTAGTTAGCTCATTAGCGCCTTAGCTTCTCTCCTTACAATCATTTTAATGTGGTGGGATCTTAACCACGCCCACTCACGTCTGAATGGAGTGGGCGTGGCCTGTGTGATATATGTATATAAAGGTGTGGGCGGAGCTTATCATCCTGGTGGATCTGATTGTAGGAACCAAAATGGAGGACGGTGCTTCAATCAGCTGGATCAGTGGCTGCTATTGGCCCAGATCACTTCAACTTGGTGCCGCCCACTTCTCATCATGCTTTCATTCATGGTCTGTGGTGGATACACTGCTGATGGTCACTTCCTGTATGGACAGACCTTCAGAATAAAGGCGTCATTCTGTACTGTAAACGGATGAATGAGTGAATGAGTGAATTTATAAGTTAACGGATAAAATAATTAGTGAATGAATTCATAAATGAATGGGTGAACGATGAATGAACAGGGTTAATTAATGAATTTATTAATAATTACAAGATTAATTAAGCTTTAATTGACTTCCTGCCTCTTCCGGTAATTTAAATCAAAATGGCGGCGGACGTGGTTGTGTTTGTTGCTGTCCTCACGCGCTTCAGGAGAAGACGCACCTGCGCAGGTAAGAGCTGTTGATCAAAGCGTGAACCAGACCTCGTTTCATTTCAGGCTTTTATTCATTGACGGAAACTTGAAAAGATGTTTTTGAGTCAGACCCAGTCTGGACCCTGACTGACTCGACCTGGCCGAGCCGAACCGAACCGGACCGGACCGGACTGGATCGGGTCCGGTCCGGTCCGGTCCGGTCTGGTTTAGTGCGCTCTGCGTCTGGAAACTTTTAGTGAGTGTTTGATGTTTGATTAAAATCAAGAGGCTTAGTTCAACCACAGCACCGGAAATGCGTCACTGCCTTCGAAATATTTTACCGGAAGTAGTATTATTTTGACCCGAACTGTTCAATTAAAATGAATAAATTGTTTTTAAACCGGACAAGCAATCATTATTATGATTAGTGTTTTTACTTTGGCTCCAACTGTGACGTCAAACTAACTGGAAATAAACTACTGCTGCTATTTCCCATGATCCTTTGCAGCAGAGCTCCAATAATTAATCAGAGGCGACTTGTTTCACAGTTTATTGATCAGTCGTCGTCAATAAATCCAAAAAAACAATCTTGATTAATATCTAGTGTCTGTTAATCGTTAAACAGAACAAACATCAGATTAAACTTCACTGAGTGGATCAGAACTGATTCATTACATTTATAATAAAATCTGAAACCTTTTCATCTTTAAATCCAAGTGTCGTTTATTATTTCCTATTTGTAATTATTTTATAATCGTTAATGTATCAAGTCAGAAAAGAAAACGACAAACGATCGATTCTTGTTTGTTCCAAAGAGAAAACGTAGATCGAGCCGTGACCTTTGACCTTCTTCAGTGAACAGGAAGTGATGTCAGCCGGTCGAGTAGCTCAGAACATGTTGTTGGATTTCCACTGAGCGCCGTTGGTCTCTGTCAACAACAAACAGACCCATGTCACATCTGCTGATCCAACACTGACGCTCATAACACTCTGACTGGACCAGGGTCAGGACCAGGACCAGGGTCAGGACCAGGATCAGGACCAGGGTCAGGATCAGGACCAGGACCGGGACCAGGGTCGAGACCAGGATCAGGACCAGGGTCAGGACCAGGACCAGGGTCAGGACCAGGGTCAGGACCAGGACCAGGGTCAGGAACAGGACCAGGGTCGAGACCAGGACCAGGGTCGAGACCAGGATCAGGACCAGGGTCAGGAACAGGACCAGGGTCAGGACCAAGACCAGGACCAGAACCAGGGTCGAGACCAGGACCAGGGTCGAGACCAGGATCAGGACCAGGGTCAGGATCAGGACCAGGGTCAGGACCAGGACCAGGGTCAAGACCAGCAGGACCAGGACCAGGACCAGGACCAGGATCAAGACCAGGACTAGGATCAGGATCAGGACCAGGACCAGGACTGAGGAGCACATGTCACAGATACTTACTGAGGAGATCCTGAGTGGACTTCTTCCTCTGAGAGCCAGACACCTGCAGAGAGTCACAGTTCAGAACCTGATGATTCATTCATTCATAATCTCAATCATCATCTCTGACCTTTTTCTTGGAGCCGACGGCGCTCAGAGCCGCGATTTTACTCTCGATGTCAGACACCTGCAGGAAACGTCATCAGTCAAGGTGAATGTGTGTGTCCAGCTGTGTGTGTCCAGCTGTGTGTGTCCAGCTGTGTGTGTCCAGCTGTGTGTGTGACCCACCTCGCTCTCTGCGCTCTGGACTCTGGCGGCGGTCAGCGCCACCACATCCTCCAGCTCCGACAGCTCGGAATCGGTCGTCCCTCCGAATCGGTTCTTGGCGCTCTGCTCCAGTCGGCGCAGCTTGGTCTCCAGTTCATACGACTTACCAGCCGTGATGTACACCTGCACAGGTGACACACACACACAGCTGGGTTACCTGAGCAGGTGAGACATGACGGTGATGAGGATGAAGATGATGAAGAAGAAGAAGACAGGGCTGACAATCAGTGAAAAACACTCTGAATATTTTCATGTGTTCATTCTGTGACTGATCACATGATTCCTCATGAGTTCATCAATCTTCAATCAACGGAGCGTCCTCCTCCTCAGAATAAAGATTAGACCGGACTGAGACCTGAGTGAGACGACCGGACCGAGACCTGAGTGAGACGACCTGAGTGAGACGACCGGACCGAGACCTGAGTGAGACGACCGGACCGAGACGACCGGACCAAGACCTGAGTGAGACCTGAGTGAGACGACCGGACCGAGACCTGAGTGAGACGACCGGACCGAGACCTGAGTGAGACGACCGGACCGAGACCTGAGTGAGACCTGAGTGAGACGACCGGACCGAGACCTGAGTGAGAGGACCGGACCGAGACCTGAGTGAGACGACCGGACCGAGACCTGAGTGAGACGACCGGACCGAGACCTGAGTGAGACGACCGGGCCGAGACCTGAGTGAGACGACCGGACCGAGACCTGAGTGAGACGACCGGACCGAGACCTGAGTGAGACCTGAGTGAGACGACCGGACCGAGACCTGAGTGAGACGACCGGACCGAGACCTGAGTGAGACGACCGGACGGAGACCTGAGTGAGACGACCGGACCGAGACCTGAGTGAGACGACCGGACCGAGACCTGAGTGAGACGACCGGACCGAGACGACCGGACCGAGACCTGAGTGAGACCTGAGTGAGACGACCGGACCGAGACCTGAGTGAGACGACCGGACCGAGACCTGAGTGAGACGACCGGACCGAGACGACCGGACCGAGACCTGAGTGAGACCTGAGTGAGACGACCGGACCGAGACCTGAGTGAGACGACCGGACCGAGACCTGAGTGAGACCTGAGTGAGACGACCGGACCGAGACCTGAGTGAGACGACTGGACCGAGACCTGAGTAAGACCTGAGTGAGACGACCGGACTGAGACCTGAGTGAGACGACTGGACTGAGACCTGAGTGAGACGACCTGAGTGAGACGACCGGACCGAGACCTGAGTGAGACCTGAGTGAGACGACCGGACCGAGACCTGAGTGAGACGACCGGACCGAGACCTGAGTGAGACCTGAGTGAGACGACCGGACTGAGACCTGAGTGAGACGACCGGACTGAGACCTGAGTGAGACGACCTGAGTGAGACGACCGGACGAGACCTGAGTGAGACGACCGGACCGAGACCTGAGTGAGACGACCGGACCGAGACCTGAGTGAGACGACCGGACCGAGACCTGAGTGAGACCTGAGTGAGACGACCGGACCGAGACCTGAGTGAGACGACCGGACCGAGACCTGAGTGAGACGACCGGACCGAGACCTGAGTGAGACGACCGGACCGAGACCTGAGTGAGACGACCGGACCGAGACCTGAGTGAGACCTGAGTGAGACGACCGGACCGAGACCTGAGTGAGACGACCGGACCGAGACCTGAGTGAGACCTGAGTGAGACGACCGGACCGAGACCTGAGTGAGACGACCGGACCGAGACCTGAGTGAGACCTGAGTGAGACGACCGGACCGAGACCTGAGCGGAGACGACCGGACCGAGACCTGAGTGAGACGACCGGACCGAGACCTGAGTGAGACGACCGGACCGAGACCTGAGTGAGACGACCGGACCGAGACCTGAGTGAGACGACCGGACCGAGACCTGAGTGAGACCTGAGTGAGACGACCGGACCGAGACCTGAGTGAGACGACCGGACCGAGACCTGAGTGAGACCTGAGTGAGACGACCGGACCGAGACCTGAGTGAGACGACCGGACCGAGACCTGAGTGAGACGACTGGACTGAGACCTGAGTAAGACCTGAGTGAGACGACCGGACCGAGACCTGAGTGAGACGACCGGACCGAGACCTGAGTGAGACGACCGGACCGAGACGACCGGACCGAGACCTGAGTGAGACCTGAGTGAGACGACCGGACCGAGACTGAGTGAGACGACCGGACCGAGACCTGAGTGAGACGACCGGACCGAGACCTGAGTGAGACGACCGGACCGAGACCTGAGTGAGACCTGAGTGAGGCGACCGGACTGAGACCTGAGTGAGGCGACCGGACTGAGACCTGAGTGAGGCGACCGGACTGAGACCTGAGTGAGACGACTGGACCGAGACCTGAGTGAGACCTGAGTGAGACGACCGGACCGAGACCTGAGTGAGACGACTGGACTGAGACCTGAGTGAGACCTGAGTGAGACGACCGGACTGAGACCTGAGTGAGACCTGAGTGAGACGACCGGACTGAGACCTGAGTGAGACGACCTGAGTGAGACGACCGGACCGAGACCTGAGTGAGACCTGAGTGAGACGACCGGACCGAGACCTGAGTGAGACGACCGGACCGAGACCTGAGTGAGACCTGAGTGAGACGACCGGACCGAGACCTGAGTGAGACGACCGGACTGAGACCTGAGTGAGACGACTGGACTGAGACCTGAGTGAGACGACCTGAGTGAGACGACCGGACCGAGACCTGAGTGAGACGACCGGACCGAGACCTGAGTGAGACGACCGGACCGAGACCTGAGTGAGACGACCGGACCGAGACCTGAGTGAGACGACCGGACCGAGACCTGAGTGAGACGACCGGACCGAGACGACCGGACCGAGACCTGAGTGAGACGACCGGACCGAGACCTGAGTGAGACGACCGGACCGAGACCTGAGTGAGACCTGAGTGAGACGACCGGACCGAGACCTGAGTGAGACGACTGGACTGAGACCTGAGTGAGACCTGAGTGAGACGACCGGACTGAGACCTGAGTGAGACCTGAGTGAGACGACTGGACTGAGACCTGAGTGAGACGACCTGAGTGAGACGACCGGACCGAGACCTGAGTGAGACCTGAGTGAGACGACCGGACCGAGACCTGAGTGAGACGACCGGACCGAGACCTGAGTGAGACCTGAGTGAGACGACCGGACCGAGACCTGAGTGAGACGACCGGACCGAGACCTGAGTGAGACCTGAGTGAGACGACCGGACCGAGACCTGAGTGAGACGACCGGACCGAGACCTGAGTGAGACCTGAGTGAGACGACCGGACTGAGACCTGAGTGAGACGACTGGACTGAGACCTGAGTGAGACGACCTGAGTGAGACGACCGGACCGAGACCTGAGTGAGACGACCGGACCGAGACCTGAGTGAGACGACCGGACCGAGACCTGAGTGAGACGACCGGACCGAGACCTGAGTGAGACGACCGGACCGAGACCTGAGTGAGACGACCGGACCGAGACGACCGGACCGAGACCTGAGTGAGACCTGAGTGAGACGACCGGACCGAGACCTGAGTGAGACGACCGGACCGAGACCTGAGTGAGACCTGAGTGAGACGACCGGACCGAGACCTGAGTGAGACCTGAGTGAGACGACCGGACCGAGACCTGAGTGAGACGACTGGACTGAGACCTGAGTGAGACGACCTGAGTGAGACGACCGGACCGAGACCTGAGTGAGACGACCTGAGTGAGACGACCGGACCGAGACCTGAGTGAGACCTGAGTGAGACGACCGGACCGAGACCTGAGTGAGACGACCGGACCGAGACCTGAGTGAGACCTGAGTGAGACGACCGGACCGAGACCTGAGTGAGGCGACCGGACTGAGACCTGAGTGAGGCGACCGGACTGAGACCTGAGTGAGGCGACCGGACTGAGACCTGAGTGAGGCGACCGGACTGAGACCTGAGTGAGGCGACCGGACTGAGACCTGAGTGAGGCGACCGGACTGAGACCTGAGTGAGACCTGAGTGAGACGACCGGACCGAGACCTGAGTGAGACCTGAGTGAGACGACCGGACCGAGACCTGAGTGAGACGACCGGACCGAGACCTGAGTGAGACGACCGGACCGAGACCTGAGTGAGACCTGAGTGAGACGACCGGACCGAGACCTGAGTGAGACGACCGGACCGAGACCTGAGTGAGACCTGAGTGAGACGACCGGACCGAGACCTGAGTGAGACGACCGGACCGAGACCTGAGTGAGACGACCGGACCGAGACCTGAGTGAGACGACCGGACCGAGACCTGAGTGAGACGACCGGACCGAGACCTGAGTGAGACGACCGGACCGAGACCTGAATATACATTTCATGTTTTGTAAATACAAAGATTTAAATATTTTAAAAAGGATTAATAAATAGAAATACAAGTAAAAGACAATAAATGAGAAACCTTCCTGTGAGGACTTTTATTTTGAAATTATATGATCACATGACCTTGTGTGGGAAGTGTGGGATTGTGGGTTAGAAGCGGGACCACTAACATGGAGGCAGGAAGCTATGGTGCATCCTTGTAAAATTCTCACTGTGTCCAAGAGGCGCACACGGTATTTGTGTTTTTTTGTTGCATTTTTGTACAATTATTTAGTGGTTTACAATACATTTGAGTAAGTGTCTATCTGTTTACATTGTATTAGCCTCATACGATTCTGTTTTTTGACTTTATAGTTTTCACGGTGTCTCACGATTTGTTCAGTGGTGAAGGCGGAAAAAATAAAAGCGAAATCAAGACATCAGTAAGAATCGTGGCCTTTTTGTTGGACCAGTGTAGCTACAACCGGACTGAGACCTGAGTGAGGCGACCGGAGTGAGGCGACCGGAGTGAGACCGGAGTGAGGCCGGAGTGAGACCGGAGTGAGACCGGACTGAGACCTGAGTGAGACCAGTGTGTTTTTCACATTCAGCCCTGTCTGAGTGGACACACAGCAGCCGGGAGGTTTCTGTCATGCTTCAGACGAGGAGGAGGAGGGTTCAGCTTAGTTTGACACGAGGAGGTTAGTGGAGGACGAGGCGTGCAGTTCATGATTGAAGCTTACATTTTCCTCAAGTTCCCTGAACGCATCATCGGCCTGCTTTACGTCAGTGCCGGCTAAGTGGGATCTGTCGGTCGGCTCTGAGAGGCCGAGCTCGACCATTGCGTTTTCTGTGGCGTTAATGGTTCTCAGGACCTCAGTGGTGAGGTCACAGAGGGCGGCGGCAGTCGATCTCTGAAAGCCATGTAGAGGACAGATGTCAGCAGCTGGAAAACAACATCCTGCAGCAGCTGCTGGCTGGACGCCGATCAGCTGATCTATGAGGCGTCCAGGCAGACAGCCGCTGACCTTCACATCAACACCGACATGACGTCCTCCACCGTCTCCACATCGTTAGTGAACTCTGAGTCTGAACCTAGAGGGGACAAGCTGAGCCATGCTGAGGACACACCATAGAACCAGAGGACATGGAACGACTGTTTGTTGGTTGTGGAGTCAGACCAACCGGTTCCCTCCGTCCTCTCAGACGGTCTTCCTACCTTCTGGGCCTCGGTGGGCATCTCGTCGCTGGACGAACTCAGCTCTTTGTCCTTCTGAGCGAGGGTCGGTCCGGTCCTGGCGGTGGCGGAGGCTTTAGCCACAGAGAAGGACCTCTTCCCGGGCTCATCGTCCGAGGACAGGCCCTTATCGCTCAGGTTCCCCGCCAACTCGCTCAGCTTCCTCCTCAGCTTCTCCTCTTCGTTCTGAGCCGATGGAGTCGACGCCTGCAGGACGACACCGTTTCAGAATCAGACAGGACAGCTGCAACGTCTTTGTCTTCTTCTTCTGTGATAAATGTCCCCTCACCTCGTCTCCGGGCGTCATCTTCTCCTCCAGGCGGCTCAGCAGACTCTCGATGGCCGACATCCGTTTGTTTAGTTCGTTGATCTGAAACTCAGAGAAGAGAAAACGTTTGTTGACGACAGGCGACTGTAAATCAAACGGACTCACTGATTGGCTGTTTGTTCTTACGGGCGGGCCTTGTCCCAGGTTCTCCTGAGAGGAGGTTCGGCTGTTTCTGCGACGGTGGGGAGGTTGTTGGTACATGGGGGCGTATCTCGGGTACTCGTCCTCGTCAGAGGTGTCGACGTATTGCTGCCGAGCCACTGACGAGCTGATCTTGGACAGAGAACGAGTCCGCACCATCCGGTTCTCTCCACCGTCATCTGGTAGAGACAGACAAGTAGAGACGAGGACAGGCAGGAAGAGACGGGTAGAGACGGACAGGTAGAGGCACACTAACCAGGTCTCATGGCGTATCGGTCCAGACTCTTCCTGCGATTCATCCGATGGTTGTAATAATCGTAATCTACGTCGTTCCTATAACGATCGTCCTGCATCTGCTACAGAACAAAAACCCACAGAGTTTACTGGGAGTCACTGAACGCGTCACAGAGTTGACATGTTGAATGCGTCACGGAGTTGACCAGCTGTCATTGAAGGCGTCACGGAGGGTTGACCGGGCGTCACTGAGCGCGTCACGGAGGGTTGACCGGGCGTCATTGAAGGCGTCACGGAGGGTTGACCGGGCGTCACTGAGCGCGTCACGGAGGGTTGACCGGGCGTCATTGAAGGCGTCACGGAGGGTTGACCGGGCGTCACTGAGCGCGTCACGGAGGGTTGACCGGGCGTCATTGAAGGCGTCATGGAGTTGACATGTTGAAGGCGTCACGGAGAGTTGACCGGGCGTCATTGAACGTGTCACAGGGTTTACCGGGCGTCACTGAGCGCGTCACGGAGGGTTTACCGGGCGTCACTGAGCGCGTCACGGAGGGTTTACCGGGCGTCACTGAGCGCGTCACGGAGGGTTTACCGGGCGTCACTGAGCGCGTCACGGAGGGTTTACCGGCCGTCACTGAATGCGTCACAGAGTTGACATGTTGAAGGCGTCACGGAGAGTTGACCGGGCGTCATTGAAGGCGTCATGGAGTTGACATGTTGACATGTTGAACGTGTCACGGAGTTGACCGGGCGTCATTGAACACGTCGCTCGCACAGAGTTGACCGGGCGTCATTGAAGGCATCACGAAGTTTACCGGCCGTCATTGAACGCGTCACAGAGTTTATTGGCCGTCATTGAACACGTCACGGAGGGTTGACCGGGCGGCACTGAGCGCGTCACGGAGGGTTTACCGGCCGTCACTGAGCGCGTCACGGAGGGTTTACCGGGCGTCATTGAAGGCGTCACGGAGGGTTGACCGGGCGTCATTGAAGGCGTCACGGAGGGTTGACCGGGCGTCATTGAAGGCGTCACGGAGGGTTGACCGGGCGTCATTGAAGGCGTCATGGAGTTGACATGTTGACATGTTGAACGCGTCACGGAGTTGACCGGGCGTCATTGAACGCGTCACGGAGTTGACCGGGCGTCATTGAACGCGTCACAGGGTTTACCGGCCGTCATTGAACGCGTCACAGAGTTTATTGGCCGTCATTGAACACGTCACGGAGGGTTGACCGGGCGTCACTGAGCGCGTCACGGAGGGTTTACCGGCCGTCATTGAGCGCGTCACGGAGGGTTTACCGGGCGTCACTGAGCGCGTCACGGAGGGTTTACCGGCCGTCATTGAACACGTCACAGATGTCTCGTGTTTAGTAACTGACTCTCAGGTGTTGCTTTACCTGAACAGACGGTCGTCGTGAATGAGGCAGATAATCCTCGGAGTCAAAGTCCAGAGGATGAACCGACAGCAGCCGTTTGTTCTTCCTCATCTGAAAATGAAACAGGTTTCATTGACGTGTGTAAACGTTTGAATCCAGATTTAGATGTTTTTAAATCTTTTACCACTTTGAAGCGCTGCGCCTCGGCCTCGCCGTGGTCGTCCTCGTTACAGTTGTACACGTCTGCAGATGAAAAACGGTTCTAAAGATGTGAGGTGACCGTACCTTCAGAAGTACTAGCCTCCATGCTAACATTGATGCTACATTTCTTAGCATACACTAATGACTGTAGTAGTTAATTTTCAGCTAACATTCTTAGCATTACATTGTTTGCATGTACCCAGTGATAGAAGGATTTATTTTATAGCTGTAGCATTCATGCTAACAGCTTAGCATGTACTACACTGGGTCATTGCAGACTCTAGGCTAAGCTAAAGCTTGTTCAGAGACTCACGGCTGCGGACGTCAGGCATGCTCTGGGTGTCGTCATCACGGCCACCTGCACCACAACATTTTGTTAGCACTTAGCATTTCCCCCTTTAAACCATGCAACATGACAGCTAGCTAACTGTTTCAGCTCGTGTTAGCTTTGACTCACCGTCTCCATTCAGTCTCTTGTACAGCGACCTCATCACCTTGGCGCTGCCGAAGCGTTTAAAACGGTTTCTCACGTTGTCATGGTACCAACCCACAGTCCCGATCTTCAGGACTCTGAAACACGACAACGCATGCTCTGTGCTAAGTAATCGGTGGCATGAAACGTGTTAGCATGCTACATGCAGCACTACATTATCTGATTGTGGTCTGTGCTACAAATGTAGCCAGTAAAAGCAACAATGTCATTTAGCTGTAACGGTCATGCTAACACACTAATATTCATTAAGTCAGTTCCTATGAGCCAAACAGCTAAACTGTTAGTATCTACCTGGTCTCACTACAGAGACTTGAAAGTGAGATCCAGATTAAAGGAACTGCATTAGATTGGTTTGAATCCTATCTGTCTGACAGATTCCAGTTTGTTCATATCAACCATGATTCCTCTACTTATACAAAAGTAAGTTATGGAGTTCCTCAGGGTTCTGTGCTAGGACCAATTCTCTTCACTTTATACATGTTGCCATTAGGGAAGATTATTAGAAAACATGGCATAAACTTCCATTGTTACGCAGATGACACCCAGCTATATTTATCTATGAAACCAGATGAAACTAATCAGCTGGTTAAACTCCAAGCATGCCTTAAAGACATAAAGGCTTGGATGACCTGTAATTTCTTACTCTTGAACTCAGACAAAACAGAAGTTATTGTATTTGGTCCTAAGCATCTCAGAGATTCATTATCTAATCACGTGGTTTCTTTGGATGGCATTACCTTGGCCTCCAGTACTACTGTGAAAAACCTTGGTGTTATATTTGATGAGGATATGTCCTTTAAATGTCACATTAAGCAAGTAACCAGGACTGCCTTCTTTCATCTACGTAATATCATCAAAATTAGGAACATCCTGTCTCAGAGTGATGCTGAGAAACTAGTTCATGCATTTGTGTCTTCCAGACTGGATTATTGTAATTCATTACTGTCTGGATCCAAATAACTCTTTAAAGAGCCTCCAACTGATTCAAAATGCTGCATCCAGAGCATTGACAGGAATTAACCAGAGAGATCATATTACTCCAGTTTTAGCTTCTCTTCACTGGCTCCCCTTAAAGTCTAGAATAGAATTTAAAATCCTCCTCCTTACATACAAGGCCCTCAAAGGCCTAGCTCCATCATATCTTAAAGACCTCATTGTACCATATCATCCCAACAGATCACTTCGGTCTGAAAGTGCAGGCCTACTTGTGGTTCCTAGAATTTTAAAAAGTAGAATGGGAGGTAGAGCTTTCAGCTATCAGGCTCCTCTCCTGTGGAACCAGCTCCCAGTTTGGGTTCAGGAAGCAGACACTCTCTCTATTTTTAAGGTCAGGCTTAAGACTTTCCTTTTTGATCAAGCTTATAGTTAGGGCTGGACTAAACCATCCCTTAGTTATGCTGCTATAGGCCTAGGCTGCTGGGGGACAATGCACCAAACACATGTTCTCCTTCTTTCTTCTTTCTCCTCTCTCGTGTCCTCCACTTTCTTTTTCTCTGGCACAGAGCTCCTGCCCTCTAAATTCCTATCTGCTACTAGTCATGACATTCTGTGCTATTACTATGTAGAATGTTTACAGCTGCTCTCCCTTCTTCCGAGTATCTCTGGCCTGGAGTTGAGTGTTTCCTGTGGAGCTCCATACTACATCTGTTGTCGTGGTCTCATCATTCTGCCCAGTCTCCATGAATCCTGCTGTTATCCACTCCTGCCAGAATGAACAATTCTCCAACCTGCCTATGATTCCTCTTATATTTTCAAACTGTCATTAACATCATTAGTTTGAATCATAGCATCCAACTTGTATGCTTTAGTCAGATATGTGTATTTATGACAGATATATGTTTATCTTGCTGTTCTCTTTCTCTGTCTGTACCCGGCTGGCCTTAGGCAGATGGGTCCTCCATATGAGCTGGTTCTGGTTCTGGTTCTGGTTCTGGTTCTGCTCAAGGTTTCTTCCTGTTTAAAGGGAGTTTTTCCTGCCTCCGTCGCCTTCAGGCTGCTCTGGAGGTTTCAGGCCGGGTCTTGTAAAGCGTCTTGAGACGATTTGTATTGTTATTGACGCTATATAAATAAAACTGAATTGAATTGAACCTGGTCTACCTCTGTGGTCTCGCCTGATCTCACCCGGTCTACCTGGTCTTCCTGTGTGGTCTCACCTGGTCTACCTGTGTGGTCTCACCCGGTCTCACCTGGTCTACCTGGTCTACCTGGTCTACCTGTGCTGGTCTCACCCGGTCTCACCTGGTCTACCTGTGCTGGTCTCACCTGGTCTCACCTGGTCTACCCGGTCTACCTGGTCTCACCTGGTCATGCGGCAGTTGTCGCAGACCCAGCCGTGCTCCCTCTTGTTGTAGCGGCTGCAGGACTTGCAGGTGTACATGCGACAGTCCAGACACTGGCGTTTGCTGTTGACCAGGAACTTGAAGGGCTGGAGGCAGCGGATGCAGAGCGAGTCGGCGACGTGGCTCTGGGAACCCAGCAGCTCCCGCTTGGTGTCCTCCTTCTCGATCTTGTTCTTCAGCTCCCTGGAAGACAAGATGGAGGGATTAGTGTTGTCCACAGGCTGAGAACCTCTGGTCGTTCTGTGAGACTCATCATTTCTTCTTCTTCTTCTTCTACTTTGCTCTGGGTGTAGCAGGGATGCACTGCCCCCGGGGCCGATGGGAGTTGGAGTCTCCAGTGGAGCACAGAGCGTCTTTGTGAGCTTCCTGCCGTGGGTCCGTGTGACCGAGGCGTGATCGACCAAACAACAATGACGTCTTTGACGCAGACATTCCTGCGGACGTCACATGAACAGTCACCGCGGTGACAGGTCATCGTCACCGTGACAACGGATCAACTGATTTCCTTCTAATCATTATCATCTGCTATCGTTTATTCACCTTCTGAACGGATGAACACATGAGCAGGTGAACGTACCCGAGCCGCTCCTCCTCCGTCTTACGGAGGTTGAAGTCTCGTTGAATCACATCCCAGACGTGTTTGGCCTCGTCGTCCGTCAGACGAGACAGATCCAGTTTACGCTCCATTGTGATCAATCACAGATGACTAAGCCCTGGTCCTGGTCCTGGTCCTGGTCCTGGTGGTGTGTGGGTGTGTCTCCTGGTCCTGGTCCTGGTGGTGTGTGCTTGTGTCTCCTGGTCCTGGTCCTGGTGCTGGTGCTGGTGCTGGTCCTGGTCCTGGTGCTGGTCCTGGTACTGGTCCTGGTCCTGGTGCTGGTCCTGAGAGAACAGTCTGCAGAAACAAAAAGCGTTGAGAGGAAACGTATTAAATAAAAACCTAATCTAATTAAAGTAATTAATATTAATTACTGACATAAGTAATGAAATGAAATGTGATTGGCTGATGGAAAGAGATCAGATAATAAAGTTAAACTTCAGTAAACGTCACTAATCAAGTTTAGATCAGAAACAGACTCACCCACTGCGTCTGAGACCGAACACGACTGGAGAGAAGAAGAAGTTAGAGCCAGAGCATCAGCTGATCACATGACACACACACAGACACACACACAGACACACACACACCCTGATCAGATGTCTCTGTGTGTGTGTGTGTGTGTGTGTGTGTGTGTGTGTGTGTGAGAAACAGAATATTTTTTTCTTAATCTTTTTCAAAATAAAATCAGTATAATCAGTTTTATTTTGAAATCCAGACATGAGTAATCTGGGCTGGTTCCTGTCAGTGTCCAGCGGGGGGCGCTCTCTCAGTGCTGATCAGACCTGAACAACAGCTGATCCTCGTCATTGGTCCATTCCTGCTCTGTTACCAAAACTTTATTCACACTTTTACAAACTGGTTCTGAACGAGGGATTAGAAAAGTAGAAATCACCTCAGTCTACAGTCTGTCAGTCGTCCAGGTCCAGGTCCTCGTCCCGATCCAGGTTCAGGTTCAGGTTCAGGTTCAGGTTCTAGTCCCGGTCCAGGTCCAGGTGTAGGTGTAGGTGTAGGTGTAGGTGTAGGTGTAGGTCCCGGTCCAGGTCCAGGTCCAGGTCCTCTGGACGCTCAGTGTCGCCATCTCGTGGCGTTCCTGCTGTAACGCCGGCGTTAATGACCCTAACTGGTGGAGCTGCAGAAATCTTCATTAAATCCATGAACTGATGACGAAGTCTGTTCAAAAGGAGTCAAATTTAAGAGCCATGTTTAACGCTGCACGCAGCGGAGGACAGAGGGGGACAGAGGGGGACAGATGGGGACAGCGAGGTCTCTGCATGTTAACAGAAGAAGAAACGCCCACAGATACGGGTTAGCTCCTAAGCTCCAGACTCCAGCGTGATTCTTGGTTCAGTGAAAACTGAAATCCGCTCTGAACAAAACTAAATAACAAATGAAATATATAAATATACAAATATATAAATATATAAATATATACAGTGGTATGAAAAAGTTTGTGCACCCCTCTAAAATTTCATATTAATTTGCTCTAACTTTATAAAAGACGATCACAGCAACAAGATTTTATTTCCTACAGAGATGTAGACATTTGAGTGTTTTACAGACCAAAATTCTCAGAGTATCATGAAAAAGGCTATTTAACAGAGGCAGTAGCTGGCTGTGCTTGTCCTATGCTCCTGGCAACATGGGGGCATCAAAACAACTCTCCACTGACCAAGAAACTAAGATAATTCATTATCATGAATTAGGAGAAGGGTACAAGAAATTATCAAGAAGGTTTGGGATGTCTATTTCCACAGTCAGAAATGTGGTGCAGAAATGGAAGGTCAGAAGAACAGTCATTGTGAAGAAAAGATGTGGTAGGCCAAAAAAAATACTGGAAAGACACAGACGAAGGATGGTTAGAATGGACACAGACAAGCCACAGACCACCTCCAGAGAACTACAAGAACATCTGGCTACTGATGGTGGAGTTGTTCATCATTCTACAATCCAGCGCACTTTGCACCAGGAAAAGCTCTTTGGAAGGCTGATGCTCAGAAAGCCTTTCCTGAGTGTTCGTCACAAGAAGAGTCGCATGAGGTATGAAAAAGGCACATCTGGACAAGCCAGAAGCATTTTAGAAAGAAATACTGTGGTCAGATGAGACTAAGATGGAGTTATATGGTCAGAACAAGAGGAGGTATGCATGGAGAAAAAAACACACTGAATCCCATGAGAAGAACTTATTGCCTACTGTGAAATATGGTGGAGGGTCCATCATGTTATGGGGCTGTGTGGCTAGCACAGGGACTGGAAACCTTGTTAAAGTTGAGGGCCACATGAATTCCTCTCAGTATCAGCAGATTCTTCACAAGAATGTTCAAGAATCTGTCACAAAGTTGAAGCTACGCCGGGGTTGGATTTTCCAGCAGGACAATGATCCCAAGCACTGTTCAAAATCCACCAAGGAATTCATGCAGAAGCACAAGTACAATCTTGTGGAATGGCCATCCCAGTCCCCAGACCTTAACATCATTGAAAATGTATGGATTGATTTGAAGCAGGCTGTTTACGCACGGAAGCCAAGAAACCTGACTGAACTGGAGGCGTTTTGTTTGGAGGAATGGGCCAAAGTACCACCTGCCAGACTTCAGGGACTTGTCAGTGGCTATAGGAGGCGTCTACAGGCTGTTCTTGCAGCAAAAGTAGGGTCTATTAAATATTAATGGAATTATTTCTTTGGGGTACCCAAATTTATGCACATGCCTATTTTTGTTTAAATATTTATAAAAATGTTTCTGTTGGACCAATGAAAATGATTTCACTACTGAGATGTTTCTGTTTCCATAAGGTATAACATTTGTTAAAATAAAGTTGCTGCTTCAAAAGCTCAGCAAGTGACAAACTGATGCAATGATTTTCCTAAGGGGTGCCCAAACTTTTACATACCACTGTAAATATAAATATATACAAATATATAAATATACAAATATATACAAATATATATACAAATATATATAAATATACAAATATATACAAATATATAAATTTACAAATATATACAAATATATATATAAATATACAAATATATACAAATATATAAATATACAAATATACAAATATATGAATATATACAAATATATATAAATATAGAAATATACAAATATAGAAATATACAAATATATAGAAATATACAAATATACAAATATATAGAAATATAGAAATATACAAATATATAGAAATATACAAATATATAGAAATATACAAATATATAATATACAAATATACAAATATATATAAATATACAAATATACAAATATATATAAATATACAAATATACAAATATATATAAATATACAAATATATATAAATATACAAATATATACAAATATATAAATATACAAATATACAAATATATGTAAATATACAAATATATATAAATATACAAATATATATAAATATACAAATATATATAAATATACAAATATATACAAATATATAAATATACAAATATATGTAAATATACAAATATACAAATATCTGTGGCCTACTGGTTAGCGCTTTGGGCTTGTGACTGGAGGGTTGCTGGTTCGAAACCCCCGACCTGTAGAAAAGCGGCTGAAGTGCCCTTGAGCAAGGCACATAACCCTTCACTGCTCCGGGTTAGTGTGTTCTTCAATTCACTGTGTGCTTTGTGTGTTCACTAATTCACGGATAAATGCAGAGACCAAATTCCTTGTATATGCAAGTATACTTGACCGAGAGAATCTTAATCTTAATCTTAATATACAAATCTACAAATATATAAATATATATAAATATACAGTATGAACAATAAACTGGAGCATAAAAACATTAAACCACTTTATTCATGATTATTATTTTGAACCTTTATTGAAGAGACCTTCCGTCTCTAGTGGACAGTTCACTGCTGCCTTCAGGTGTTGTCAGGAAAAGTCAGTACTCTTGATGTTTCAACGCAGAAGAAACAGATTTTACAGTAAATGTATTCACAGGAAGAATCACATCAACGACAATCAAACCCTTGAGTTTCCATTTTCATCTTTTATTTATTTAATGATGACAGTCGGTTAAAGATGCATGTTTCATGATTCATCAGGAAATAACCTTTAAATATTATAAGAAGCTGAGTTAAGACGTTAAAACGTTTTATTAGAATCTGAACTTCAGTCAAGTTAAAACATCAACACTGGTTCTTCATCAAATGATTCAGTGAAAGACTTGAATCCATTGATCAGGTTAAATGACCATCAATAATCTGACCATCAATAATCTGACTGAGAACCTTTCAAACCATCAATCACCTGCTGAAAAGATTCCTTCATCAGTCATGTTCATGTTTGACCGTCAGATATCTGAGGGTCAATAATCTGAGGGTCAATAATCTGACAGTCAGTAATCTGACGGTCAATAATCTGAGGGTCAATAATCTGACGGTCAATAATCTGACGGTCAGTAATCTGACGGTCAGTAATCTGACGGTCAGTAATCTGAGGATCAATAATCTGACAGTCAATAATCTGACAGTCAGTAATCTGACGGTCAGTAATCTGACAGTCAGTAATCTGAGAGTCAGTAATCTGAGGGTCAGTAATCTGAGGGTCAATAATCTGACGGTCAGTAATCTGACGGTCAGTAATCTGATCAGGTTTAAAGTGATCAACAGGATGAGGTCGTTAGAAATAAGAAGTGATCATAGTGATTGATAACTGATTAGAGAGGTGGCAGCTGTTATTGATGATGGGGACGCTACGAGCCACTCAGTGGAACCACCACATGACCAGCAGCGAGGCCAGCAGACCAATCACAGAGCTCGCTGCAGAAGGGGCGGAGTTACACAAATCAGAGTTGCAGCACTTGAAGGTGAAACTGGAAACCTGGAAGTGATCAACAATGTCAGAATTAAGTCAACACTAAATACAGCTGACTGTGTACGGGTGAGTACAGGTGTGTACAGGTGTGTACGGGTGAGTACAGGTGTGTACAGGTGTGTACAGGTGTGTACAGGTGAGTACAGGTGTAGTTACCTGGGGGAACATCTGGGCCAGTCGGCTGTAATCACAGTCTGAATACTTGATACACTGACGGTAGGTCATTCCACCTGCAGCAACATGAGAGGAAGCAGAGGCTGCTGAACTAATCGTGTTCAGGTGTGTTCAGGTGTGTTCAGGTGTGTTCAGGTGTGTTCAGGTGTGTTCAGGTACCTCTCTCATTGAGTGTGAGGCAGGCGTCGTCATAGCTACAGTCTCGTTGTTTGGTGCAGCTGGCGGTGTAGTCCTTACATCTGTAGCAGCGAATGGCTGATCCTGAAACCAGAACAATGTCAGAGCTCAGCACAGGTGTGTTCACTTCAACACGGACTGGTCTGCTTTACCTGTAGCTCCGTAGCTACATCAGTGTGATGAGACTCAGGTGTGATTTGTCTGATCTTAACACGTTTGTCTGAGGAGCTCAGAGAACGAGTTCAGACCTGAAGCAGCAGCTGATGTGAGGAACCTGAAGTGGTTCTGTAAACACTAAGCCGTCCGTCCGTGTCTAAGCTGGAACTGTGGAAACGTTTCTGGATGTTTCTTGACTTTTAAAACATCTGTCAATCAGCCACAACATTAAAACCACTGACAGGAGAAATAAACAACATTGAGGCAATGCAATGTCACTAAAAGTTTTTAATTTAACTTTAAATAAGTTTGAACCTAAATCAGTTTTAAATACATTTTAAATGAGTCGTGGTTTCAAAGCTCTGATATAAACCTGATCTTTGTGACGGATGTATTTAAAGACAGAATCAAACATACCCAGCCCGATCAGAGTGGAGCAGATCAGCAGACAGATTCCCAGGGAGCGCTTCATTTTCACCTCAGCACAGTTCACACGCTCATCTGGACTCGGCCACTGAATACTGAACTCAGACCAACAGCAGTGATGAAGATGACGAGGATGAAGAGCTCAGAGGCCCCGCCCACTGGGAGGAGTCTCAACCTGGTATCAGTCCACCAATTAACCAGTCAATAAACACATCAATGAATCCACCTGTCAATCATGGTGTGAACATGAACGTGTCAATCAGCTGATCTCTGTCCAGGAGATGAACTAGTGAATCGCATGAATTCAACATGAAGACGTGAAGGCTCAGAGTCACTGAGGGACATTTGGTCTGTCTTTGTCTTTGAGTAACGTTCCTGCTAATCAGCTGATGCTAGCATGCTAAACAAAGGCTAACATTGAAGCCGGCCCTGTTAGCTCATGTTGCTGGTGTGATGCGGATGAGAGGCTTTGTGTTTCTTGGTTTGTCTCAGAACAGAAGGAGAAAAGCTCCAGTGTCTCGTCCTCGTACGACCCAGAGAACAACAATGAGCTTCAGTGTGAAGACGAACAAAGAGCCGCCGCAAAACAATAACGGTTCACAGCTCCACCACAGCGCTGGTTTGTTTCCATCATCAGACCACCAGCACTCAAAGCAGGCCAGAGGTCATGGAGCTAATGCTAACCCTGGCTAACCACAGCTAACCATTGCTAACCACGACTAACCATTGCTAACCATTGCTAACCACGGCTAACCATTGCTAACCAATGCTAACCACGACTAACCCTGGCTAACCACGGCTAACCATTGCTAACCAATGCTAACCACGGCTAACCATGGCTAAAGATGTGTCAATATCTCATTGGTTATTGTACATAAACATGAAGATAAGGATTCACACCAACTAGGAAATACAAACTGTCAGACAGTGACGGAGGACATTATCATCTAACTCTACAGCTGTGTCTGTTGACAGCCAGACAGTGAGACTAAAGACGCCATAAGAGGGACCATGGCCTTGGCTTGTTCCTCAGAGAGAACATAGGGCAGATACCTGACCCCAGCAGTAGGAAGAGAAATTATTCTCTAACACTCTTCAACCTGTTTAGTTTCCTAACATTCTCTGTCTGGTTTCAGGTTCTACAAATGTTCTACAAACGTTCTACAAACGGTCCACTCTGACTGACTGAGGTTCAATCAAACAAGGTTTTAGACAAAATATTTTCAAATGTCTTCATGGTTCATTCAGCTCCTGGCTTTGACCACTGTGATGTCATCTCTGCTTTCTGCTGATTGGTCCACAGGCAGCAGGTGAGAAGCAGCTGTGATGAAAACTGAAACCTTCATTCATCTTTCAGTAGCTCTGTCTTTAAACTCAGGCAGAACGAAGGAAGGTGAGTCTGCTTTTATTTGTCCTGGCGTCCTGGCGTCCTGACGCCTGGATCGGTCTGGTTCAGATGGATCCGGTTCAGATGGGTCCGGTTCAGATCAGTCTGGTTTGATTTAAATGATCAGCGTTTCATGTAGAACCTGCTCTGATGTTAATTTACGTTTTCAGACGTGAACTCGTCATGGATCTGGACAGCATCGGTAAAATCCCCCTCTGGTTTCTACTCTATTCTATTTCACAGATTTCATTTTAACGTCTGTCATCAGGTTTGTCTACTTTTATTTTGAACAGAAGGAATGAATGAAATCCGTCCGTCCGTCTACAGAGCAGCAACTAAACTGATGTCTCTGCAGAAACTCTGTCACAGTGAGAACCAACAACACGCCTAGCATCGCTTAGACTAGCATGTACTAGCTTCACCACAGACTAGCATGTACTAGCATCACCGCAGGCTAGCATGTACTAGCGTCACAACAGACTAGCATGTACTAGCTTCACCGCAGACTAGCATTTATTAGCTTCACAACAGACTAGCATGTACTAGCATTACCACAGACTAGCATGGACTAGCATCACCACAGACTAGCGTCACCACAGACTAGCATGTACTAGCTTCACCACAGACTAGCATGTACTAGCATCACCGCAGGCTAGCATGTACTAGCGTCACAACAGACTAGCATGTACTAGCTTCACAACAGACTAGCATGGACTAGCATCACCACAGACTAGCATGGACTAGCATCACCATGGACTAGCATCACCGCAGACTAGCATCACCACAAATTAGCATCACCACAGGCTAGCATGTACTAGCTTCACCACAGACTAGCATGGACTAGCATCACCACAGACTAGCATGGACTAGCATCACCACAGACTAGCATCACCACAGGCTAGCATGTACTAGCTTCACCACAGGCTAGCATGTATTAGCATCACCACAGACTAGCATGAACTAGCATCACCACAGACTAGCATGGACTAGCATCACAAACAGACTAGCATGGACTAGCATCACAAACAGACTAGCATGGACTAGCATCACAAACAGACTAGCATGGACTAGCATCACCACAGACTAGCATGGACTAGCATCACCACAGACTAGCATGGACTACCATCACAAACAGACTAGCATGGACTAGCATCACCACAGACTAGCATGGACTAGCATCACCACAGACTAGCATGGACTAGTATCACCACAGACTAGCATGGACTAGCATCACCACAGACTAGCATGGACTAGCATCACCACAGACTAGCATGGACTAGCATCACCACAGACTAGCATGGACTAGCATCACCACAGACTAGCATGGACTAGCATCAGAAACAGAAGCCGTTGTTACATTTCCTCGTTGTCAATGAAAAACATCTTTGTTGATGGTTAAACATTAAAATCTTTGTTTCAGTGGATGTTGTGTTCGTTCGACACGTCAAGGCGGCACTACACTCGGTGGGCGGAGCTAAGCGGGAGGACGTCATGATGAACAGGGAGGAAGTGACTGTGGTGATGAACAGGATGTTCCACAGCGTGTCACAGGAAGTTCCAGGTCATGTGACTGTGGCAGGTCCAGAGGAGACATGCAGACTGATGTTCAGGCTGTTTGACGGGTCAGTTCATGTCTTCATGTCTTCATGTCTTCATGTGTCCAGGTCGTCCTGAAGGAGGCGCCTCAGAGGTAAAGCTGATTCTTGTGTTTCAGGAGCCAGACTGGAAGCGTTTCAGCTCGTTCTGTACAAACGGCTCTGATCGCTCTGTCTTCAGACAATGTGCTGCTTAAATACAGAGGTAGATACAGGAACATTAGACCAGAACATAGAGATACGTGGAAACAAGTTAGATTTGATCTTTTTATTCATCAGTTCGTCTCTGAGCATGCTCAGACCCACCGTCCTGACTGCCTCATGCTTGTGTTGTGCAGGTCTGGTTTCAGAGAACAGTTCAGGATCCTTCAGCAGGTCTGGACTCGGATCTTTGCTGCAGGACCTCAGCCAGGTAAACACAGCCCAGACTGCATTTCCCAGCATGCCTCTGTCCTCCCTCTCTAATGTAGATGTGTTCAGGTTCCTGCGGCGGTGCAGGAGGAAGCAGTGTTCGGTGGCATTGAGATTTCAGTGAGGTCGTGTTTCAACGGGGTGAGAACAGACACTTTGCAGGTGATTGGTGGTTGCCGTGGCAACACTCTGACTTTGTACATTTACAGGTTTTGAGCCCTACGGTAAGTGAAGCACACGTGTTGTCATGGCTACAGAGTGAACCACGCCTGTTGCTGTGGTTACCCACTCTGTACCGGCTGTCGGTCTGTCAGAACGTCAGTCACACCGTCCGCTGCCACACCTGCAAGACCTTCCCCATCAAGGGGCTCAGGTGAGTCTGTCTCCTGACACTTGTCCTGTTAAATAAATCGGCCCAACACTGTCTGTGTGTGTCTGTTTTCAGGTATCGATGTATGAAGTGTGTGAACGTCCACGTGTGTCAAAGCTGCTTCCTGACCGATCGTCAGTCCAGGAAACACAAAACCCACCATCCAGTGCTCGAGTTCTGCACTCAGGTAATGACACTCAGGTGACGACACTCGGGTGACGGCACTCGTGCGACGACACACGGGTGACGACACACGGCTCACGACACACGGGTGACGACACACGGGTCACGACACTCGGGCGACGACACTCGGGCGACGACACTCGGGCGACGACACTCGGGCGTCGACACTCGTGCGACGACACGGCTCACGACACACGGGTCACGACACACGGGTCACGACACACGGGTCACGACACTCGGGCGACGACACTCGGGCGACAACACGGCTGACGACACACGGCTGACGACACACGGCTGACGACACACGGGTCACGGCACGCGGGTGACGACACGCGGGTGACGACACATGGGTCACGACACACGGGTCACGACACACGGGTCACGACACTCGGGCGACGACACTCGGGCGACAACACGGCTGACGACACACGGCTGACGACACACGGCTGACGACACACGGGTCACGGCACGCGGGTGACGACACGCGGGTGACGACACACGGGTCACGACACTCGGGCGACGACACTCGGGCGACAACACGGCTGACGACACACGGCTGACGACACACGGCTGACGACACACGGGTCACGGCACTCGTGCGACGACACGCGGGTGACGACACACGGGTCACGACACGCGGGTGACGACACGCGGGTCACGACACACGGGTCACGACACACGGGTCACGACACATGGGTCACGACACTCGGGCGACGACACTCGGGCGACAACACGGCTGACGACACACGGCTGACGACACACGGGTCACGGCACTCGTGTGACGACACGCGGGTGACGACACGCGGCTGACGACACGCGCCTCACGACACGCGCCTCACGACACGTGGGTCACGACACAGGTGACGACACACGGGTGACAGGTAGAGACCATTTCAGATTCATCTTTGATCTCAATTAGCCCACCTGGAGGGAGTCTCTGTCCTCGTTAGTGCACAGTGCTCGTTGTGCCTTGTTGCCACGGCGAAACACTCAGAGAGAAGTGGACAGGAGCCTCCTGATGTGGGCGGAGCCAGTGGAGACTCAGAGCAGGTGAGACCGTTGTGGAAATGGCGTCAAATCATCTCATTAAGCAGCTTTCTCTAATGAAGCCATTACCTCCTCAGTGCTCCACCCCCCTCTGACGCCTCAACACGATTGGTTGACTCGGCTCACAGTCCCTCCTCTGATAGAAGTATTTCCCATGATGCCTTGGTGCATCCGTCTCTTCCCTGCACGTCCTCATCTAAAGCTCTGCAGACGGACGAGGACACACCAAGTCCACAGGTGAATTCTGATTATCTGTTTCAGGAAATGGTCACAGAGTTTCCTCCAATAATAAAATTGTTTCCTGTCGTTGAAAGGCGTCGACTTTGCTGACAGAAGTCAGAAACCTGCAGAGAGACAAGCGGTGAGACCATCGAGACACAAACCAACGTGGACGAGTTCAGCGCTTAGTTTTATTTTCCTGTTTTCAGGCAGTTGGAGCAGGACGTGCAGGCGTGGCGGCTCACCGTCCAATCAGAGCAGGGCGTCCTGGAGGACCGCTGCTCTGAAATGGAGGTTACCGTAGAGTCCCTGAGACAGCACAACGTTCATCTGCAGGACATGCTCACCCAGGTAACAGACAGGTAACATACATGTAAGGGACAGATAACACTCAGGTAACACACCTCACACCCGTCCTTCAGGCTCTGAACAAGATGGAGGCTCAACAACACGTCAAACACACGGCACACATGGACACGGAGAGTGGAGACATCACCACAGAAGAAGAGGAGGAAGAACTAATGAAGACAGAGGACAAACTACAAACTACTAGTCTGACTGTCCACCAGGTTTCACCTCTGTCACATGATGGACACAGTGAGGACGAGTCTTCAGATGATGGCTGTCCAACAGGACAACAGGATGGACCTCAGGAGGCGGGGCTACAGGGAGAAGTCGCCTGTCTGTCCGAAGAAGAGGAGGTTTGTGGGACATGTAGTTCAGAGGAGCTTTTGCAGGAGACTGTGGAAAGGCTGAGGACTGTGATGAAGACGGACACACGGACAGAGAGACAGACAGGTGAGACATGGTGAGGCAGGTGTTTGGTCCTATTCTCTCTCGTCTTAACGACCAATCACTGAGGGCGTGTTTCATTTGCAGGTGAGAGGAAGAGGGCGGAGCTTCTGGAGGCCTCAGACCAGGTGGGAGACTCCGTCCACCACCTGGTGGACACTGTGAGAACAAACTGAGCAGGTGACGCCAGTTCAGCTTAGAAAAGTTTTATTCAACAGGTACAACTAAAAACTCATGTGACAGAATTTAAATAAAAAAATATTTCATGAGAAAAGTTTTGTTTTCAAGACGTATAAAACCAACGTGAAAGTAAAAACCTCCGGTCAGCTTTTATTTTGAAAGTTAGAAATGAGGCTGTTCCAGATTTCCTGCTACCTTCGCCCCCTCTTACGACCCCGCCTCCTCCCCCGGTGGGAGGGGTGAGGAGGGGTGTGGGGGAGGAGGGCGGGGCCTGTAGATCCGGGGAGTTTCCTGCTGGGTCCTGCCCGTCGCAGGCCCTTCCTCCTGGGCTGTGGGGGTGTAGCCTGAGCCCTGGTTCGTCTCTTGAAAGGTGGGGGGAGTGTCCTCTCCCTCCTACGCCACCTCCCCCGCTCTGACCTGCTGTCCATGGGAGGAGCAGAGCTGACTACGTCAGTCTGAGCTGAGTCCCTACCGAGCGTGCTCAGGAGGAATCTGCTTCCTGATGACCTGTGACCTTTGACCCTGGAGGACCCTGGGTCTCCTGGCGGCCGGTCGGTATTTAGGTCTGGACTCAAACTCCTAAACAGCTGACGGACGCAGGGTGGCGGTGGCTCTGAGGGGGCGGAGACTCTGCGCGGCAGGAAGCCTTTGGGGGGTTCTTCAGGATGCGGTTGGTGCCGGGCTCGTAAAACCTGACAGGAAGTCGTTTGTATTTGACCTTTAACCCCTGCAGGTCAAGTGGACGGCGCTTCTTCCTGCAGCGTTTGGGGCGGAGCGAGCAGCAGGAGGGCAGGTGGGGGCGGAGCCTGATGGGGAGCAGAGCAGGTAGACCAGAGAGGTGCGCGGCTGCACAGGTGTGATGATGTTGGAGTACGACTCGGGGAGGCAGCGCCACGTCTGAGCCTCAGGTGTCCTCTCTGCTGCATCCAGATTGGCCGCAGGGACACTGGTGGGCGTGGCCTCTGGAGACAGGTGATGGACAGCCGGGACGAGCAATCGGACGGTCTGAGTGCTGTGACTGACTTTAACGACCTGACACCTGGACGCCAGTCTGAAGCCCTGCCTCCTTGTCTTCCTCGTCCGCACGTCATTGTCCTCGTCATCTTGGTCCAACAGCGGCGGGACACCTGTGTCCACCCCCTTACGCTCACCACGGCGCTTCCTGTTGAGGCTCCTCCCATACCTGAGACGACAGGAGCAGAAGAGATTTGAAACAACGATGGGTACAGACGTACAGGTGATGTCTGCATCTCACCTGGCCAGCGACTCGCTGTCAAAGTAGCAGATGAATCGTCCTCGTCTGAACTGGCCGACCAGTCTCTCCACCCTCGCCTCGTCCTCCTTTTCTATCTGGGCCCAGGTCTTCCCCCTAAAGGATTCTGGGATATGTTCTGGAGCCGGCAGGACCTCCTCCACGGGCAGAGTCCAGAAACCCTGGTCCGGTTGGACTCTGGCCCTCGGCCTGCCGTCAGACTGGAGGGCAGCGTCCAGCTGGTCCGAGTAGAACCGGTCCTTCAGGTCCACCTGAAAGTCCATGAGACGGCCCAGGTCCTGTCCCTCCGTCTGTCTTACCTGGACAGGTGTGTCTCCGTGTGTCTGGAGAACCACCTGCAGACAAACGTCCAGCTTCAGGACCAATAAAAACACAGCAACTCCTCCGACCGACACACACGTACCTGCACAGGTGAGTCCCAGTCTTCACTCTGTGTTTCCATGGAGACAGGGAGGCTGAGATGAACACTCTCCGTCTCCTCCTGCTGGCGGCGCGGAGAACTGACGCCATGACAACACATCTGGATCACCTGAGTCCAAACACAAATGCCTCACGTCACAGAAACAGAACAACGTTTAATCCAGACATAACTCTGACCAACCTCCTCTATGGTCCGGTCCATGGGGTCCACAGGGTCCACGTGGGGGTCCACGGGGTCCACGTGGGGGCCCACGGAGAAGCCCTTTCTCTTCTCCTTCTGCCTGAACATCCGGGGCCTCAGCTCTGAAGGGGGGCGGGGCCCAGGACTCGGGGCAGGGACAGGGTCTGGGTCTGGATCCCTGGGGGGCCGTGAGGAGGAGGAGGAGTCGCTGGTTTTCCTCCTGTTGGTCTTCCGGTGGGCTTTCCTGTGGACAAAGGCCAAAGTCGGAAGGGGCGGGGCTTGTGTGTTTGGTGGCTGTGTGTGTCCTATTGAGGTGCTCCCTCTGTCCTCCTGCTCTCTGATTGGCGCAGACAGCCTCTCCTGACTGGCCCTCTCTCCTGGTTGGCCCTGGATGCCGTCGTCTGCTTCCTGATTGGCCGTCTGGTAGGACACGTCCTCAGAGCTTGGCAGGTGTTCCCTGGTTCCCAGAGACCAGCTGTCGTCCTCAGAGAAGAGTTCATCAAGCTCCGCCCTCGGAAGCAGGGGGGTGGAGACTGATGGCAGGTCAGCGTGGGACGGCCTGATGGAGACACAAACACAGAGATTCACACCGAGAGACAGGTGCGTTTGTTTCTCACACCTGTGCCGTGTTGGTACCTGGGGTCGCTGTAGCGATGCGGGTGGTGCTGCAGGACGTCCTGCAGGAAGCGCTCCAGCAGCGTCAGTCTGCTCCCGGACGAAGACATGGCGCCTCTGGACGACGTCCGCACTGAATCCAGATGTCTGAGACTGGACAGGTGCTGAGACAAACCAGGACACGTTACTGGCTGAGACTAAGATGTTCAGGTCACATGATCTGAGAAAAGTTTACCTGCTCCAGGTTCCTGTACAGAACTCTGCAGTATCCACAGTAACCCTGTCTGCTGGATGCACACCTGGATGGACCCGCCTCTGACTCCGCCCACATCCTGACAACACACGGCACAGTCACCTGTGTACAGTCACCTGTCTGTAGTCACCTGTGTACAGTCACATGTCTGTAGTCACCTGTGTACAGTCACATGTCTGTAGTCACCTGTGTACAGTCACATGTCTGTAGTCACCTGTCTGTAGTCACCTGTCTACAGTCACCTGTCTGCAGTCACCTGTCTGCAGTCACCTGTCTGCAGTCACCTGTCTGCAGTCACCTGTGTACAGTCACCTGTGTACAGTCACCTGTGTACAGTCACATGTCTGTAGTCACCTGTCTACAGTCACCTGTCTGCAGTCACCTGTCTGTAGTCACCTGTCTGTAGTCACCTGTCTACAGTCACCTGTCTGCAGTCACCTGTGTACAGTCACCTGTGTACAGTCACCTGTCTGTAGTCACATGTGTACAGTCACCTGTCTGTAGTCACCTGTGTACAGTCACCTGTCTACAGTCACCTGTCTGCAGTCACCTGTCTGTAGTCACCTGTGTACAGTCGCATGTGTACAGTCACCTGTGTACAGTCACCTGTCTGTAGTCACATGTGTACAGTCACCTGTCTGTAGTCACATGTGTACAGTCACCTGTCTGTAGTCACCCGTCTGTAGTCACATGTGTACAGTCACCTGTGTACAGTCACCTGTCTGTAGTCACCTGTGTAGTCACCTGTCTGTAGTCACCTGTGTACAGTCACCTGTCTGTAGTCACCTGTCCGTAGTCACCTGTGTACAGTCACCTGTCTGTAGTCACCTGTGTACAGTCACCTGTCTGTAGTCACCTGTGTACAGTCACCTGTATACAGTCACCTGTGTACAGTCACCTGTCTACAGTCACCTGTGTACAGTCACCTGTCTACAGTCACCTGTCTACAGTCACCTGTCTGTAGTCACCTGTGTACAGTCACCTGTCTGTAGTCACCTGTGTACAGTCACCTGTCTGTAGTCACCTGTCCGTAGTCACCTGTGTACAGTCACCTGTCTGTAGTCACCTGTGTACAGTCACCTGTCTGTAGTCACCTGTGTACAGTCACCTGTGTACAGTCACCTGTGTACAGTCACCTGTATACAGTCACCTGTCTACAGTCACCTGTCTGTAGTCACCTGTGTACAGTCACCTGTGTACAGTCACCTGTCTGCAGTCACCTGTCTGTAGTCACCTGTGTACAGTCGCATGTGTACAGTCACCTGTGTACAGTCACCTGTCTGTAGTCACATGTGTACAGTCACCTGTCTGTAGTCACATGTGTACAGTCACCTGTCTGTAGTCACATGTGTACAGTCACCTGTCTGTAGTCACATGTGTACAGCCACCTGTCTGTAGTCACCTGTCCGTAGTCACCTGTCTGTAGTCACCTGTCTGTAGTCACCTGTGTACAGTCACCTGTCTGTAGTCACCTGTGTACAGTCACCTGTCTGTAGTCACCTGTGTACAGTCACCTGTATACAGTCACCTGTGTACAGTCACCTGTCTACAGTCACCTGTCTACAGTCACCTGTCTGTAGTCACCTGTGTACAGTCACCTGTCTGTAGTCACCTGTCTGTAGTCACCTGTCTGTAGTCACCTGTGTACAGTCACCTGTCTGTAGTCACCTGTGTACAGTCACCTGTCTGTAGTCACCTGTCTAAGGTTGTTAGCGTGGAGCCGTTAAAGAAACATCTCTGAGGATAAATTGAAGGTGTGAATGAACTACAGGAAGTCCAGGTAGACTCACCTGCTGGTAAACTCCGCCTCCCTCCGGCCATCTGATGTAAACAGACAGTGACGTGAGAGAGTGACATGTGACCAGAGACAACTTAAAGTCTGAGCTGTTACCTTCAGCAGATGAGTCCGACATCCTGACTGCAGATCTGAAACACACGACACCTGAGTCATAATCTCACAAGTGTCTCCTGAGGATGAACCCTGCTGCTCACTCACCTGGAGGTCTTCAGTCAGTGAGGGAACCGTCCAATCAGAGCGCTCCATGCTGTAACCAGCGGCAACAAGGGCAGAGTTAGAGGAAGCGTGTCCATGAGCCTGAAGAGACAACAGCTGGTTACTGACTGATGTGATTCATCAGTCTAATCCATTAATTAACCTCTAGCTGTTCCGCTCTCACCTGTCTGACCAATCACAAGGCTGCTCTGTCTGCGCTCTGATTGGCTGCCGCTCCGCACTGAGCACTGATTGGTGGATCGTGGCTGAAGCTAGATCAGTGTAAACCTCAACCTTTAAACCTGGTTCATAAACCAGACCGGACCCGGACTAACGGTAACCAAGGCGACGCAGCTTGTGACGTGGCCCCGCCGTTAGCAGATGTTAGCATCCAGCTAGCACGCCGCTAGCCTGCTAGCTCAGCAGTAGCGCTGCAAAGGAGCTGGTTGGCCTGCGTCGAATAGTCGATAGTAACTTTGTTTATCTTCAGATGCTCGTTATTCACTTTCCCTCGCGGATTAAACTCTTCTTCTGCTGCGTGTTGCTCCGTCGCTCTGTTTAGTTTCCGGTCCGACTCTTCTTCTGCTGCTGCAGAGCAGGAAACGCAGCGAAGCACCAGAGCCACCGTCAGGCCGCAGGGAGAACTGCAGGTGACTGTCCCCTCAACAGGTTCATCAACTTCAACTTAATTTTATTGAGAGGAAACTAATTTGACGTTGATCAGAGGGAGACAGGTTTTAAAGCCTTTTATTGTCTTTATTTTAAATCAACATCCATCATGAATCAAACCAACGACACAGACTCGATCGTGTTCAAAGAGCTTTTTATTGACGTGATGTTTGTTCAGATCTTGTTGAAAGCTGCGACGTCCATGGACTGAACGTAGTCCTCGAAGGCCGTGATCTGCTCCTCCAGGATATCTGTGCCCACCTGAGACAGGTAACACACACGTTAACACCCAGACACAAACCCTAACACACAATCAGCTGATAACCCTCAGGCAGAGCCGTCACCTTGTCGTCTTCCACCACACAACCGATCTGGAGCTTCTTGATGCCGTAACCCACCGGGACCAGTTTGGCTGCAACGGCAAGGAACCATGAGTTTGATCTGAGACCAGTTCACGGAGACAGAGACACACAGAGAGACAGAGACACACTACACACAGAGACACGACAGAGAGACAGAGACACACTACACACAGCCGTCTCAGATCTTGACGTGTCCATCAGATTTCAGCCGAAAGATGGTGAGTTAGATCATCACAGACGCATCAGACAGACACAGACCTTGTGTCTTACACTGTCCCCAGAGACATAAACCTCGTGTCTTACACTGTCCCCAGAGACATAAACTTTGTGTCTTACACTGTCCCCAGAGAAGCCCGTCCATCTGAATGCTGCGGACACACTCCTCCAGTTTGGCCATGTCCGTCTCGTCGTCCCACGGCTTCACGTCCAATAGGATGGAAGACTTGGCGATGAGGGCGGGCTCTGAGAGAGAAGGGGAGGAGTCAGTCGCCATGGAGACCACACAGCACTACAACGTTCACATGAGACTCGTCAGGTAAAGAGAAGCTGTCCATCAGGCGTCAGCCGAAAGATGGTGATAGATGATCATCACAGAGCCCATGAGTGAAGCTCGCGACTGATTGGACGACGTACTCTTGGCCTTCTTGGCGGTGTACTCTGCGAGACGCTCCTCCTTCAGCTTAGCGGCTGCAGCGTCCTCCTGACAGACAGAGATCAGGGTCAAACCAGCACAGGAACTCTATGACATCACAGCGACATCACAGCGAGCTCACCTCCTCGTCGGAGCCGAACAGATCGATGTCGTCGTCATCTTCGTCGTCTTTGGAGGCGGCGGGGGCGGAGCCTGAGGTGGTGTCGGCCACGCCTGCCGGGCCGTACTGACCCAGAGGCTTCTTCACACCTGGAAGACTGAAGGAGGGGGAGGAGTCACCTCAAAGGAGTCACCTGGACACCTGGACACCTCACATCGGTGACGTCAGCAGCCTCACCTGCTCTTCTGGCTCTGGTAGGACTTGATGTGGTTGTACCAGCGCAGAGCGTGGCACAGGTCAGAGGGGGGCGGGGCCGAGATGGCCTCAAAAACCGCCACGTCCGCCTGAGAGGGGACGAACCTGAGGACAGAGCATCGTTAGCGTCGCCACGGTAACCAGAGGGGCCTGTGCCACCTGATCAATAAGTTTCATTTGAAAGTTTCAGTGTGACGGACTCGGTGCCTGTAGTCAGGCTAGGTTAGCATGCTAGCCTAGCCTGTTAGCACCATGTGGCTCCATGCTAACCGCGGTAGCTCCCACGCGTTAAGATCACGTCAGGACGAGAACTTCACGTTCACACCGGAAGCTCTGGGACTGAAGCGTGGACATTCTCCAGCTTCCTCTAATTTAATCTTAACTTTTAAACTCTGAGCAGTTTAACCGCTAACCGTTAGCCACGTTAGCTCAGCGAGGACCCAAGATGGCGGCAGCGCCGGTAGCAGCGCACAGCTCTACGGGACTTTGAATGTATTTGATGAAACTGTTTGACTGACCCTTCAATGTAGCTCCGCTCCGACAGGAAGTCATTGAGCACTTTGAGGCCGGAGGCAGATTTCAAGTCACCGAAGCCCATGATGAAGAAAAGCTGAAGGAGCCGCCGGAGGAGGAAGAAGAAGAAGGACGGAGGAGGAGGGAGGAGCCCGATTTATACCCGGAGACAGACTCCTCCTCAGCGGACACCGCTCCTCCTCCTCCCCGCTGACCTGGAGGAGGAGGAGGACAAAGGGGAGGGAGTCTCAGAGTGAAATAACTTTATTTAAAAGACAAAGCGGAAGCAGAAAGACTTCCGGTGTAAACATAAAGAGAACGGGCTCATCAATAATAATAATAATAATAATAAATTATTGATATTATTGATTAAATAATGATTAATACTGTTCATCAAATAATATTCACTATTTCAAAGCGTCTTCTTCGTCCTCACAGACCTCCAGCCTGTAAACTGTCACCATGGAAACGGTCTCTCAGCTTGAGCTTTTCTGCGGTTAAAGTGTAATCAGGTGTTTTTGGGTGGAAACAGGAATGCAGTCAGACCTGTCACTCAGTCACGTGACCTGCTCTGATTGGACGCCGGCATGAAGCCGCCTGAGCACACCTGAGAGTTTTCAGAGTTTCAGTCACACAGCTGTTAGTGGACAGAGGAGACGTTTGGAGACGCAAAGAAGAAGAGCGATGGGTCAGTCCCGCTCCTCCGCCTGTCCTCAGGTAAATCTGTCTCTTCTTTACTCACCTGCTGCTTCATTCATGGCGCCAGACGTTCATATTTAAACCAGAGACAGGGACGGAGACAGGGACAGGGAGAGGACTAGAGACAGGACCAGAGGCAGAGCTTAAGCTCCTCAGAGGAACTCAACAGAGACAGAATTAGAGACAGAGACAAGCAGCTGTTTTTGTCCTGAGCTAAGACAGATGACTTCTTATCATGATAGTATTTGTCCTCTTTGACCGTTTGTCTTCCTCTGTCTTCGTTACAGCTGTAGCTT
>SRSE01001171.1:0-155252 GCA_005024645.1 Planiliza haematocheilus
TCGGTAGGTCACGGCAGAGAGACGCTAGGCCCACGACGGCTCAATGTTAGCGGACACTCACCGGGCTCTGGCCGACCCACCGCGTCCTCCGGTTGGCTGCGGCGAACGACAGAGGTCGGTGTGCAGCCGCCGTGGGAGCAGCGGCCGCTCTGACTGCGAGGTTACCGGGGCAGAGCCTCAGCGAGGGCCGGGGGAACGAGCGGACACACTGCAGCAGGACACGAGCCGCCATGACGGAGGAAAGCTACTGGTAGCTACCAGCACGAGAAGCGTAGAAGAAGACGGGATCCGCGGCGCGCATGCGCACCACGCAAACTGTAGTGTATTTCTGTCATTTACTGAAAATTATGTTTTAAATATAAATTAGATTTAATTTATAAATGTGAATGGAGAAAACAACGGAGTCAGTTTAATAATCACATTTATCTAAATAACAGATATTTAACACTAAACGTTACTGAACAATATTTATTTATTATTTTATTTAAATCGTAATTATTTAACATCACAGTCTGAGTTTACTCCCATACAACAGGCGGCGGTATGTATCTACAAGTTAGTATTAATAAAAGAAAGAAGAAGAAACTTTTTTCCCCTCAGAAATTTAATTGCCTCATTTTTAAAATAAGTAAATTATAAACCAGTTCAATAACCTCCCCCTAAAAACTAAAAAGAATAAAGAGATTATTTTACTGCTTTTTTATTTTATTTAAAAGCAATCTATAAAAAATAGATTATGAATAAATCCACTATGCAAAAACTTTTTTTCTTTTTTTTTAGATGAGAAGCAGATTAAACACATAAATATTTGAAACGCGATAATTAAAACTAATTATTGTTTTCTCTGGACCATCTCTGTGTCTCTAAAGACATGTGTGAGGGTTAATAATAGAATAAATGTAGATAAATATAACATTAATTATATCAGTTCACCTCGTTTAGAAAAGAGCTTTAATCATTTTAATGTTTAATTTATTCGTTCATCTATTTCATCTTTTAAATGAAACTATTATACTTGTACAATTCTAGCTTTAGATAAATGAGGTAGGAGGACATTCAGGACAAATCAACCACAATAATAAATAAATAAAACCATTAACATTATTCCTCCTTTGATGTATTCTTTAAATTCACATGTAAATCATATGAAGCTTTTACTTTAGTTACTCTAAGTTTGTGCAGTTGAAATTTTCCAAATAAAACCAATAAGTGCCACTCTTTCATTTTATTGTTAATATAATATTTAAATGGTAACAGCCTCTGCCAAAATATAAACATGTTCCTGAAAACTTCTCCTCTAGCAGTTATCTTCTGTGTATTTTTATTATTGCATCTAACATCATTAAGATGAAAGACATTTATCATTGATACTTAAAACTGGAAAAGACTTTTCATTAGATGAAGTTTTAGAGAATTAAAGTATCTGCTTGTTACAGGAAAAGACTTAATGTGAAGGAATCTGTCAAAGCAGAGCAATAAACCGTTAGTATCAAAGGCATCACCTACATATATCATATAATATATATAATATATAATATAAACCCTTGTCAATTTTACTTGAAAATAGACATCGTCCCAGTAATAATAACAGTAATAATCGTTTTAAACATCATTGAATGTAAATGTAAATGTAGAAGAACCTGTGAAAAATAATGGAGAATTTAATTGTCAGTTTGGTGCCGTTATAGTTACATGTAAGACGAAAATACAGACCATATAACCTTTTAAAAATAGTTTTTTTGTTTTTAACGCGACTCATTATTTGACGTCACATCCGGACCTGCGCAGTAGGAGCAGAGCTAGCCGTCTGCAGCGCATCAACAGACTCAGATGCTTAAGATAAAATCACCGACTGAAACTAATCTGTGTTATTTTACAGGACACCATGGAGCTGTCTGAGATATTATACAACAAAGCGGAGTACATAGAGACGGTAAGGTGTTTACTTCATGGATTTAATCTGTTCTTTTAGCTAACCTAGCTAACATGCTAGTATTAAGCTAATGCTAGCTGCTAAACAGGGCGTTGGGCGTCAGATTGAAATGAACATTAGGATCAAAAAAGACTCTTTTACACAAGTTATAACAGTAGTGTGGTTTAATTTCAGGCTTCAGGGAACAAAGTGAGCAGACAGTCGGTTCTGTGCGGGAGTCAGAACATCGTCCTGAACGGGAAGGTACAAACAAAACAAAGAAAGAGTTGAATGAGTAAAACATGGACGTGATTGAGGTTGTAATGAGTGATTCCTCCTCCAGACCATCGTCATGAATGACTGCATCATCAGAGGAGACCTGGCTAATGTCAGGGTGGGCAGACACTGTGTGGTGAAGAGCAGGAGTGTCATCAGACCTCCGTTCAAGAAGTTCAGCAAAGGGTAAATGATAGATCACTATGGCTTTATTATCAGTGGATGATTAATGAGAGGAGACATGGAGGTTAATGCTCACAGTCAAGTCTAATTCATTATTATGGTTCATCTCCAACCAGTTGATCAGGTGATTAGAGATCAGATCCTGGAGGTTCTGATCTCCAGGATCTGATCGCATCATTTCTGCTCAGTGTGACTGAGTCTCACGTCTCTGTCCTCGTCTCCGTCCCCCTGCAGAGTGGCCTTCTTCCCACTGCACATCGGAGACCACGTCTTCATCGAGGAGGACTGTGTGGTCAACGCGGCGCAGATCGGATCCTACGTCCACATCGGCAAGAACTGTGTGATCGTGAGTGAGACAGAAACAACCCAGCTCCTTGTTAGAGGACACCAGGAGGTCACATGGTCGTCAGCTGATCTGAGACCGAGCGCTTTATAACCAGGGAGCTGTTATCAAACAGCTTATCGTCCATATTTACACACAAATGAGGACCTGGTTCAGTGCGTTCAGACTCACTGGAGCAGTGGCGTCTAGGATCAGATGTTTGTTCATGTGTGACTTTACGTTTTAACGTTTGTGTCCAGGGCCGTCGCTGTGTGCTGAAGGACTGCTGCAAGATCTTAGACAACACGGTTCTTCCTCCTGAGACCGTGGTGCCACCGTTCACCGTCTTCTCTGGGTGTCCAGGTCAGACTCACTCACCTGAGCGTCACACCTGTCCCTCTCTGTCCTCCTCCTCATCCATGCGTCTCGTTCTCTCAGGTCTGTTCTCAGGAGAGCTTCCAGAGTGCACACAGGACCTGATGATCGACGTCACTAAGAGCTACTACCAGAAGTTTCTGCCCCTCAGTCAGATCTGAGACTCTGAAAACGTCTCCAGAGACCTGGACTTAACGGGACAGACGTCTTTGATTCTAGTTGTCCATGTTGGAGACGCAGCAGAGGCTCAGGTGGACATCTCCTGGTCAGGGTCTCTGATTGATTGACAGCTGCAGGTGAGGATGAGGAGGAGCTGCAGTGTGAAGGATGTGGGACCAAAACAACGTTTCTTTGAGGACGCTGGCTCTGTGTTTATTTTAATGTTTACTGCTCATGTAAAAAGTATTTAAAGTTTTATTTCATTAAAATTAGAACATGTTGTTGGACACAGGTGAAGAATAAATAAAGGTTTAAACTCCTCAGCGTGTATTTCTTTACCTGATCGTCTGTCAGAGCTGGAGATGAAGAACATAAACGTCTGAGCATTTCTTCAAACATTAAACATCTCTGGAGCTAAAAACACCAATTTTCTCTATGGACTACTGAATGGAGGCTGGCGCCCTCTACTGGCCTTCTTGATTAAATTAAAATCCAAACTGTAATTCAATGGTTTTATTTCTTGTACAATGTGAACCACATATATCATACCAACAATTAAATGTTAAGTATATAGATTAGCCATTTATTATTATTATTTTTTTTAAACAAAGAGGAAACAGCTGACGATGGCGTCAGCTCCACAATCAGCTGTTTGGAACAAAAACTGAGAAGGAGCTGAAGATGGAGGTCAGCTGACGAACAGAACCGAACCTCGGCCCGGTTCACTTTGTGGAGTGTTAGACACAGAACAGTGAGTCAGGAAGAGGAAACTAATCTGAACACATGCATGAACCTCAACTGAGCTCAGCCTGCCGCCGTGAAGGAACAACTGAAATCTGAGACCAAGACTTAACGGAGCAGGAACCAGAGCCAGACTCTGCTCCCTGACCAACGGATGGAAGAGGAGGAACTACTTTATGAGAATGTATCCCTCCACCCTTTATTAATGCACAGCCCTTACTAACAGACAGCTCGACACCTCGACTCTCATTCACTGATTATCTTCCAGCAGCACAAACACAACATGATCCAATACTTCAGCAGAGCCCAGAGCTGGGCCCGGTCCAGGTCTGGGCTGGGGCCGGTCCAGGTCTGGGCCGGGCCACGAGCTGGAACACAACGGAAGAGCCGATTTGTTTGCATGAGTTCGAGGTGAAAGCCAAGTGCAAAAAAAAAAATCCTTATTGCAGCTCATGAACCAGCGTTCAGAGAAGCTGCAGACGGGAACACAAAGTGGAGGGAGATGGAGATGAACGGGGCTGCAGCGTCGATGAAGAAACGACGGAGGCCGAGCCTGAATCCATCCGTTTGATCATGGCCCTCACTTCCTGATTAAGGTGGCGGGTGAGGATGGGTGAGGGTGGGGGAGTGTCTTTTACTCGTCGAGCAGCACCGTGCGCGTGCGGCCGTCCGCTGGCTCTCCTCGGCGCCGGCGTCCAGACGCTCTGCCTCGTGATAAACGCGGTGGAATAGAGACAAAGACCAGGACTCTTTCTGCTGAGAGCCGCCTTTTATTTCAGCCCAGGCAGATGTAACACCTGTCCCACATTAGCCCCTCCCCCCACGGCCCTCCTCACAGGGAGGCAGCGTCAGATCATCCTGTTGCGTTTGTGCGTGGGGGAGTCCGTGATGACGTCGCTGCACTGGGCGGAGTTTCGTTTCCTGGCCCCTCCCCCTCCGGCGGAGGCGGAGCCTGTGGAGTCCAGGTGCAGCGCCATCTCCTCTGAAATGAAAGTGTTCAGGTCGACGTCCTGGAGCCCGTTACGCCGGCTGCGACACACGGGCCCCGGGGCCGAGGAGGCGCCTCCGCCGGCGCCGCTGCTGCTGCCGCTCACGTGCGTGGGAGAACCCGGCGCCCCAGAGCGGACGCTGATGCTGGCCATGGCGCCGCTCAGACCTGCAGGACCAGACACAGGCTTCAATAGACAGCGCCCTCTAGTGGTGGACTGGTGTCAGCCCTGGGCTGTCCCTCGTCTCTGATTGGCTGGAGCCTGGACTTATAAACTTTATAAAGGACAGAGAGGACGCCATCACAGACATGGATCTGATCCAGCCGTGGAGAAATGTTTAGTTGTGAGAGATTTTCTCTAAACTAACGTCGTCACTGATTCACAGGTTCATGGTTTGTCCTCCATCTGTCCCTCGAGTTTCTCGTCTTTCAGGTCAACTGTGTTTCTGTCCATTTAACTTTACCCCGTTATAAAAACTACAACTAATTCCTCTAAGTTCAAAGCTACTAATGACGTGTTGTTAATAACTAATTAGTCTCTTTGGATCTCATCAAATATTACATGAGAATTAAAGATGAGAAACCAGAGGGAGAGGGTTAAGAAGACACGGACCTCTGGAACCAAAGGACCCAGTACAGGACCCAGTACAGGACCCAGTACAGGACCCAGCACAGGACCCAGTACAGGACCCAGCACAGGACCCAGCACAGGACCCAGCACAGGACCCAGCACAGGACCCAGCACAGGACCCAGTACTGAAGCCAGTCGTGGGTCCCAGCACTAAAATCTAACTTCTGTCCCGTGGGGGGGTCGAGTCATAGGACTCGTTTACTCCTCTTTGGTTGAGAAAGCGTGTGAGCCGTAAACAGACTTCTAACAGGACGTCATCAGTCAAAGTCACTGCTGCAGCTTTTACTTCACTCTGTTTGTTTCCGTCTAAACTTCTTAACGTATCATCTTTTAATCCACAGATAAAATCATTTGTGCCTCAGATCAGTTTGTAAATAACACAGAGTGAAAGTGATTTGCTCAGTGTGGAGCTATGCAGTGACAGAGTGTAACCTAACCCAGAGCCCTAACATGATCCAGCCTAACCTCAGGTACACCCCAAACATGTAAAGAGCTGAATATTTATTAGAGCTATGACTGAATTAGAAACAAACAGCTGCTTCTAAACTTTTAAAGTCAACGTGGCTTCGTGCAGTCAGAGGCCCTCCTCTGCTATTAGCCAATAAATACACAGTGGAGGGCTCTTATCTCTGAAGGACAGCATGATATCACTCTCTCACACTAACTACACCGTGTTTACTGCTGTCAACACTTTAAAGGTAGAGAAACAACCTCCAGACTCTAGTAAACATTATCTTCCATCAGTTAACCCTGCTCACCATGCAGTGCTATGGCCTCCCTGAAGGGCTGCAGGTCTGCTTCCACGGAGGAGCCGGTCTCAGCTGGTGAATTAGCCCGGCTGGGGGCCACCATGGCCAGCCGAGTGTTGGCCCTGCTGCTCCTGTGTGGCGGCGCTTTGCCGCACAGAAAACTGATGAGATCCTCCCTGCGGATGGTTCTCCGGCGCTTCTTCACCCAGGCTAGCATGTCCTGAGAGCAGTTAGCAAACGTAGGATCGCATCAGAAAACACTGTCAGGGCTTAAAAGGAGACGCAGCATGAAAACAAACCTCACCTTATTACGGCGCTGGTGGCCGATCTGGATGCCCCGGTCGAAGCTTCTCTGATGAGCATCTACGCTCTCTATGACGGTGGAAGAGTTAAGACAACATCATGATCACGCTCTCAAGGATAAAACCATGTGTAGGGACGTCCTGATCAAGTTTACCCCATGATACGATGCCAGTCTTTAAACATCGATGGTCCTAAACGTCCTAGAGCTGGTCTCCTGTGTCTTCCTAAAGTCTGTCCTTGTCTTCCTTGTCTTCTCCTAGAGTTGGTCTCCTGTGTCTTCCTAAAGTCTGTCCTTGTCTTCTCCTAGAGTTGGTCTCCTGTGTCTTCCTAAAGTCTGTCCTTGTCTTCTCCTAGAGTTGGTCTCCTGTGTCTTCCTAAAGTCTGTCCTTGTCTTCTCCTAGAGTTGGTCTCCTGTGTCTTCCTAAAGTCTGTCCTTGTCTTCCTTGTCTTCTCCTAGAGTTGGTCTCCTGTGTCTTCCTAAAGTCTGTCCTTGTCTTCCCCTAGAGTTGGTCTCCTGTGTCTTCCTAAAGTCTGTCCTTGTCTTCCTTGTCTTCTCCTAGAGTTGGTCTCCTGTGTCTTCCTAAAGTCTGTCCTTGTCTTCCCCTAGAGTTGGTCTCCTGTGTCTTCCTAAAGTCTGTCCTTGTCTTCCTTGTCTTCTTCTAGAGTTGGTCTCCTGTGTCTTCCTAAAGTCTGTCCTTGTCTTCCTTGTCTTCTCCTAGAGTTGGTCTCATGTGTCTTCCTAAAGTCTGTCCTTGTCCTCCTTGTCTTCTCCTAGAGTTGGTCTCCTGTGTCTTCCTAAAGTCTGTCCTTGTCTTCTCCTAGAGTTGGTCTCCTGTGTCTTCCTAAAGTCTGTCCTTGTCCTCCTTGTCTTCTCCTAGAGTTGGTCTCCTGTGTCTTCCTAAAGTCTGTCCTTGTCTCCCTAACCCTCTCTGGAAGATGTTTCTCCTTGACGCTGTCTCCAGGAAACGTTCAGTGTTTGTTGTTGTTGTTTGGCTGCAGCCTTTGACTGATGGATGATGATCAGCTGCTACCACCTCACCACACATACACAGACACTAGATACTGACTGACAGAGGACGACCTTCATGGTAGAACCTGGAGTCTGGTTCTTTGATTATTTTCTGCGTTGGTGCTAATACAAAAGATCAGACTTGGCTAATATCTGGATCCACCCTGATACTGATCAGGACATCCCTATTGAATGTATCTGTATCATGTAATAGTTTAATAAAACATACATTAAACCACCAACAGCTGACTTCCAGGGAGTGACACCTAATCAACCCTCCACAGTTACGTGTTTGTCTTTCACATAAACCTGGAGGCCTTGTGACAGACAGATCAATACAGAGCTGTCAGGACTGATAATGCTCAATAAATACATGTGTACATTTACAGGTGCAGAGACATGCCATGTGTCGGTGTGAGGAGCGGGATGAGGAGGGTTACCTTTGTAAAGGTTGGTGACGGCGGTGGCAGCGTTCTGAAATGGCACCCACAGCGACAGACCCTGCTGATGGCATACTCTGTCTGTGGGAGGAAACACAACATATGCTTATCTGACATATGGATAGAGTTGTAAAGCTAGCCCCCTCCCTCCTTCATTCTCCTTCGCCATCTTGTCTTGCATCTACAACTGCAGGGACAGGCTTTGGCATAAAAATAACTGTCAGCAGATACACCAACTTTAATGCCCTCTCAGCAGGAAAGTTGCAGAGCCGAGTCAAACATACATGTCCAACAAAGTCAGCCTTGATGAGACAACCAGCGGGTAAACACGCTGGAGTGTGTCAGGACCGAGGAGACCACAGCAGATTGTAGACAAGCCAATAATTCCACAGCGAACCAATATTGTCTTCGCCATCTTGTGCTTATAACGCTGGCTAATGTTACTAAACACCCAGAAGAGGGTCTGACGACTAAAAGAAAGAGTAATCGGCTGACTTTATACATTTAAACGACTCTTTAAAGGCCCCTCAGTGTAACAGATGTTAACACAGTCAGTATACAAGACACTGTCATCTGGGAATGTCGCGTAGCTACGATTGTTGTTACCATCGCCATTTTGTAACTAGCCTGGCTAACGTTAGCTTTCCGCTGCTGTCTAACTTACTGTCAACAAGCTAGCTGATCGGCAAAAGTATTCACTCTCACTGGGGCTACTTTAATACTGTCACTCAGTCCAGCTGTTGCTGTTTAGTAAAATAAACGAGTCTTTTAACATCAGAAACACTCATTTTTAGTTTATAGCATTTTTTTTTTTTTTTTTTTTTGGTAACTGGCTAACACAAGCTAGCTACATGTAGCATTGCAAAATCACCTGTAAATGTTCCCTAAACCAGCCAGCGAGCTTGCTAACTAGCTAGAGAGCATTTTACCGAAAGTGACGCTACCGTTGGTTCAGTCAGACTCGGAGCTAGGTGGCTAACAGACGAGCCGCGGCTATAACGGCTGAGTATGTGTCGTTAGACGGACAGCGCTGGCCCTACCTTTGTATAACTGTGCTACGGCAGTGGCGGAGTTCTGGAACAGATGCCACAGTTTATCCTGGTCGTTGTCTGCCTCCTCTTCGCTCGGCTCCCTCTGCTCCGCTTCGGCCAAACACTGCCGCTCCCATTTTGAGAACCAGTGCTCGGGTCCGTGTTCCTGTATCTCCGGGTCTCCGTCTTCCTTCTTCTCCTCCATTTAATGCACCAAAACTCGAGGGAAATTCGATTTTAATGTTTAAACGATGGCTATACGGGCACTGTACAAAGAGTTATGTGAGAAATTTCATGAATACTGATCGGTTTTATTCCTATTTCGCACTACAATTTGGCTCTTCTACCAACTACTGCCATCTTTGAAGACAAGCCTAGCTAACTATTTTTCCCAGTAGCCGACGTCGACATATATACAACACAGACTACCCTGTTATGCACTTTGCCCCGCCCATTACTCCCGTTCTCAACGATAATTGGTCAGTTAAACACTGCAGGGTGGGCTTTAGATCACTTCACAGAATTTGATTGGCTCAGAGACACGCCTTTCACAGCATGACACAAAAGACTAAAAGAAAATTCCCATTTACTAAAGATTGCAAGAGAGTGCGATTATTATTATTATTATTATTATTATTATTATTATTAAAACAAAACGTTAAAAAATAAATCAGATTATAATGGTATTTGGTTGCTATTATTATGTATCCTAATTCAAAAACTTTCATAGAATTTAAATGACACATCGAAAACGATGTAAAAATGTTTTTAATTAAATATATGTATGTCATACATATTTCCGAATTTAAATTTATTTCAAATCCTTTGTTGATATTGTTTGAAATTCAAATTTAAATGAATTACTTAAAGAGTGATGCTGAAAGCCCATCGTGTCTCCGGGTGCATGTCTGCTGTTTGTCCACTGGATGAAGCTATTTCACCTGTTCAGACTCTCAGCACTGCAGACATGGACCACCTGCTGTGTCACTAACACGATGGACACTGGCTCGATAAAGGACCAATTCATGATGATGCAGGTTGTCCTAAACTCTCATTATACCATGTGAACGTTTCAACAGAGAGTCAAGTTATTTATTTATTTATTTGTACAGTACTGAATAACATATTTTCTGCATGTGGGCAATTTCTTAAAATAATAAAAATAGAGTAAAGTTTATTTTCCGGTATATTAATCTAATTTAATTTAACCCTGAAGAATATACAGTTTACATAATACAATATTTTTCATCTGTGTTGTCATACAAAATAATCCTAAAAGCGCCCTGAACACAAATCCTACATCCATGTTTTCCTTAAGTACCTTTCAGGATATTTATATTTTATTAATACTAATTTTTATGGTTGTTTTTAGATTGGTTTTTTATTGTTCTTTGTTAGCTTACGGTGTTGATAGAATACAAATAATTATATATTCTATTTAAAACTAGAAATATACATTTCAAATTAATAATAAAATAGTAAAATTGCATTAAAACTGTTATTTTTATGGTACGTTTATTAGCTGTTGTCTTGGTTATTGGATGATTTTTTTTTAAAAAAAGGGGGTGTTCATATTTTAGATGGTTGCGTGGTGACCAGAGTATTATTATTATTATTATTTGTTTAGAAATGTTCAGTGAGTGCAGCTGGTTAATTAACAGCGTTGTTTTTTTTTAAGTGTACTGAATAAAAGCTGTCTCATATGATAATAATTAAGTGAATCAAGTAAACGTTTGCTGCTCGTTGGGGCCCATTCTATCATATAATGAGCGGGGCATCCTCTAAGGTGAATTAAAGTGTTGTATTTGTGTTTTATTCCCAGGCCGTGGTCCGGACCACATGGAGCTGGTCGGGGCTGGGCCGTGTTTGGATCTCCATGCGGATGTGACATTTCAGAGAGAAGCGCGGCCGCCATTTTGAGATTTACCTCAGACTCAACACATCACAAACCACGGGAGGAGCGGGCTGAGAGCCGCACGGGTTAGCGTTGTATGACCGGGCACATTCCTGGAGCTTAGCTAGAAATGCGACGAGGCGCCTTGTTCGGCCGTGTATCGTGTTAGGGCCGGTTCCGGGGGGGTAATTCTCGCTTTATGTCGGCCTCTGGCAACTCTCGTCTCCGCGAACTTCCAAATTAACGTCAGTGCGATTCCGAAGTGGAAGCGGGTTTGAATGGATAGCTCTTCCCTCCGCTCTCCTCCAGCCGAGGGACAATCGGAGGAGCACCCGGACTGGAGATACCGCAGGCAAAGTTGTTGAATGTGTGTCTTTATCAAATGAGCCTTTGTTTTCATTGTTGTACCTTTATCGCCATTTGGCTGCCGAGTGTCAGGTAGCTCAGGAGTTCTCTTATTGCCCCACATTTCCAGGGGTAAAGCCGGATTGATTTAGCTAATTTCAGCGGGCCTCCCTCGTCGGAGCCCCGGTCCATCCATCCATCCCGACCCCCGCCGTCAGCCAGCGACTCGCACCCACCAAAGGCGCCGAGATTGGGCGAATAGCGAGCAAATACGTCCGCGTTTCTCTACCCGCTCCCCCGCCGACCTCCCCTCCTCACTCCCCGGCGCTGACAGCGGACAAGGCCGAGGTCGCAGCAGAGCAGGCCCGGCCGCCGAGGCTCGACCTGTCCACCCCACCTCCGCATCCCACCACACCTCACCAGCAGTCCAGAACCCGGTTCCCCGCCGAGCCGACGCTGGACAAGGTCGAGGGTAACCGAGAGCCCCGCATCATCACCACCACCACCACAACAACAACAGCTGCCAACATGAACCATCACCACCACACGCAGCAGCAGCAGCAGCAGCAGCAGCAGAAAGCCGGCGAGCAGCAGCTCAGCGAGCCGGAGGACATGGAGATGGAAGGTGAGTGGTGGTGGAAGGAGGCTGCACGGTTTCTGAGTCATTATTTAACAGCTGCACGAAAAATGCACGGACATTTGTTCGTGCAAGAGGAGCTCCACATCACAGTAAACACGAAGGCCTGAAGCTAGCTCGGATAGCCGGCTGCATTTTTTTTTTGCTGATTGTGCGTCCGTTGCTGCAGACTTGTGTGGAGCTGACCTCATTTTGCGTTATAAGCAAACGGAGCTTTTATTTCTCTTCGTGTGGTGGAACTTCTCCATCACCCGCTAGATAAACACCAAACCCGGTCTTTTAGTCACACATTAGCTACAAATCATTCATTCTGACCGGCGGCTGGGAATCTAAATAACCCGGTTCAGGTTTGTTCGCCGCTGTGACAAGTTGTCCGGTGCAGTTTACCGTTTATTATCCACACCGACCGAGCCTGGGCCCCGCTATTTGTTGTTAACCGAACTGTAAACAAGAGTTCTCGTTAGTCCCGCAACGAACACGGTAAATTAATCTTCCTTCTTCACCGTGGGCCTCGGGTTAAATTTGACAGTTATCCACTGCTACGGTCAGCATCCAAGTTAACTTTTCGGTGAATAATGTACCATTGTGTGTGTACGTTTTACTGGTAACGGTAAAATATCCCGTTAACGATCATTGTACGTGAAACATTACGCCAGTCGTTAAAAGATGGTGTGTTAGCATCGTGTCTAATGGCTTGTCCGTTAAATGCGGGTCTGCAAAGTAGCTAATGATATCCGGATAAAACCTGTCAACGGAGGCGTAACTGGTTCAATAATCTAATAAATTTGTCAGATTAATATTTATGTGGTGACTGTTTCAGCGCAAAGTGTCGGTTTTATTGCTTAAATCGCTAATTAAGCTTGTAAAAACGCAACGAACACTGCTAGCTAATTGTAAGCTAGGCAATTAGCATCGAGGCCAACCTCGTTACGGTCATAAGCTAGCTAGCATGCTAGTTAGCTGATCAGCTAACGCTCGCGGAGGGGGTGTGTGGCGTTCCAAAATGGTGGCTTGTATTTTGCATCGTTAGATTTTGGCTCTAGCTTGAATGTTAGGCCTTGGAAATTAGCATCGCGCAATCTACAATTTTCCACAGTTTTCACGTAATTTACCGCCTCTGATTATAATGACTCCTCTGGCATTAATTCTAGCTTGTATGCTGGCACCAGAGCTTCCAGCTAACGTCGGCTAATAAAGGCCTACAGATGAATGTGGAGCTAGTGTTTGCTAGGTGGCTAACGGCAGCGCAGATGCGTCAATCCTGATTTGCTGGAGTTCCTGTGTTTTAACATGTTCAACTAGAAATAAGAACAGAAAGGCCCGCTGTCAGTTATTCCGTGGTTTAGTTTAAACTGTTGTGTGAAACGTGTGTCGGTGCTGGAGAGTAACGGTAGCCGCCGCTGCGGTAAGCCAGGCCCGGACGGGGGCAGCGCGGGGATTTGCTGCTTCATTGTATGGAGGACCAAAAGGCATGGAGCTCGCCATTTTTAATGATCTGTGTTTTTTTGTTGTTTCGGTTTGGAGTCGGGTCAGCCTTTTGAGAGGATAACAAGCGGCTCAGAACATCAGCATCAGCAGCGTTTTAATTTAGTTTGTACTGATGTCAACTTTAGTGTGAGGAGAGGCCGAGGAAGCCCTCAGCCTCACTGCGTCATTCATCCTCTGTGGCTGCCTTCAGACTTATTCACTCAACTAAACATTCACATTAAATATACAGAGAATTGCTTTAGTCTGTTGTTTGTTGTGCAGCAGGTGCATTTAGCAGACAGCCTCTGTTTCCACTCTGCAGCCTTACAAGGACAGTGAAAACAAGCTGACATAATAAACTGACCGCTGACAGCAGCCCACACTGCATTTCCTTTATGAGCTGCAGAGGGTTCAACCATCACATCACTGTGAATAGTTTCTGCTGCTCTGCTTTCCCCAAATGAACATAAACATGCGTTGAGAGGACGTGACTTGGGGGTTATCCTGGATGTGGATTTTGTTTACGGTGTCGGTCAGTGATCCGACCATGGCTCAGTATCGTCTGATGCACCAAACTGCATCTCTTAGTGCCAAGTCATTGTAACAGGATCAGCTGCTCTGTTATCTCTCTGTTGATGTGCCAGACACACATCTGGAGGTGTTTTTCTGTCTGCTCAGCGTAAAGTTGTTTCTCAGGAGAACCTCTATCGGGAAAACGTTAAGTTTTTATTTTCAGTGCAGAAGCTGTGGATTTAAGAAAGACTACTGTTGTAGAGCGTTCAGACTAATGACTGTGGTGCTGTTTGGAAACAGATGCACTCCCTGTCCTGTTCATTAGGTACACCTGTAAAGTCACTCTAATCTAAATGATGCTGTATTGATGTAGAAACAGTCAGAAAGGTTCAAATGTACCTGGACGATTATTGTTAAACTGGATTAAACACTGAAGTGTTTCTGTAACAGTCATGTCTGTGAGAGGAAACACAGCAATGAGAACATGGAAACTTCACATAGAACGACCCCAGCAGGTTAGAACCCACAACCTTCAGGCTGTGATGCTAACCACTGCTAACATCTGCTAACACCCACTTAAAACGTAACGTTACTGGAAATCTACCTGGTTTAGTTTTAGATGTGTGTGTGTGTGCAGACTGATGGAAAGTAGCACCGACATGCTAGCTGTTAGCATCACCATTAGCGGCTCCAGGTCTGTGTGGTGGTCCAGATACTCACGGCTCAGCTACAGCGCAGAGAGGTTTCCTTCTTTAGGGGTTTTATCAGTTTAGACTGAGAGTGTCTTTGTTTTTATTTTATTTTCAGTAAACACTGTGACATGTCCATGAGTTGTTGCAGCTGTAAATACAATGCAGTATTTCTACAAACCACAGCTGAATCAACGGCTCTCACTTATTAGAAACTGATGCTGAATATCAGACCCTGCAGGACTGTTGGGCTACAGTGTGTACCTAATGATCTGGCCGGTGAGCGTGTATTATAAATGTCTGTTTGGATGCTTGTGACTTAGTTCTGGTTTCTGTGGCGTTTTTAAAGTCTGACTTCCAGCTCCACTTCAGATCCTCTTGTGGAAACTCCTCAGAGGAGGACGCTCTGCAGGCGGGACGAGACCTCGTCATGGAGTTGACTGACAGACCACATTAGCAGGGTGTAATCCACTTGGGGAAAGGAGGTCAGTCTCCTGGAGGACTGGGTCAGGACCGTTACCTGGCTGTGTCTGAGGACGTTAATGTTGGTTAAGTTCATGTTGACGCTGTCGTCGTTCTCTTCTGTGGTATCGCTCATTCTCACAGCGTCCCAGCAGATCGTCCCAGCAGATCGTCCCAGCAGATCGTCCCAGCAGATCGTCCCAGCAGATCGTCCCTGCTCTGGTCCTCTCCTCTGTGTGTTTTGATAGACGAGCATCGAGCCGTCTCATTTGGCCGGGATAATTGTCGTCCTCTGGGCGCGTGTGTTTTTGTTTGAGCGATGACTTGCAGCTTAGTCCTGCATCGTGTCTAGAATTACTCAGCCGACTGTCTTCACACACGGATCCGTCTCAGCAGGGTTTTCCCAAAGTGTAGAAACGGGCTGAAGCCACGTGGTTAACCTCGCCTCCAAAGACAGGAAAGAAAATACATCAAGTTTTATTGTGTAAACACTTTTCATATATTAGTCAGAAACAGGTTTGTGGTGGATAATAAAAAGTAAACACTGAGTTTTAATGTTTTATTGATGATATTTGACCCCATGTTTCTGAGTATGCTAACATACTGCTAGCATAGACTCACACTGTTCTCCTCCCTTTAGCTGGAGACACAGACGACCCTCCAAGAATCCCCGCCAACCCAGTGATCAACGGTAATGTGGCCATGGCAGATGGACACAACAACACAGAGGAGGACATGGAGGATGGTGAGGAGGACGCCTGCTCAGAAGTCTTAACGTTGTGTTGTGAAAGTCGTAGAACGGAGTACGAGCTTCTGGCCTTGCATGTTTCTCTCAGACACCAGCTGGCGGTCAGAGGCCACCTTCCGGTTTGTCGTGGAGCGCTTCAGCCGCCTGAGCGAGTCGGTGCTCAGCCCGTCCTGCTTCGTCCGGAACCTCCCCTGGAAGATCATGGTGATGCCGCGCTTCTATCCGGACCGGCCGCACCAGAAGAGCGTCGGCTTCTTCCTACAGTGCAACGCAGAGTCAGACTCCACGTAGGTGTCCGTTTATTAGATCTGCCGTCAGGTCTGCTTATCGATCCAGGGCTTTGTTGATCCCTGATCAGGTCTGAGTGGAGTAAAGTCGCCCTGCTGCGTTTTATCATCTGTCAGGACTCAGTCTGGATGAAAAGGGTTTAACTTTCTGGATGTGGTAGCATCAGACACAAAGATACGTCCAGGTTCAAGGAAGGAGACGCTGCAGCAGGTTGTTTGAACGTAGAGCCGTGTAGTTAGTGTGTTAGAGAAAAGTTATTTCCAGTTTATAATACATCATGTAAAGGCTGAACTAAGAGTGAGAGTAACATTTAGAGGAGTCAATCATAAACTGGAGCTGGTTTCCCATCCTCAGAGAAAATGATCAGTGGTTTGCGTTGACCCTGTGATGGTTAGTCGTGCTGTTACTAGTTTACCTGAAGCAGGAACTTAACTCTGATGAAAACTGATCTGCAGCCAGTAAAATACGTCTGATGGTCTCTGAGAGAACGAACAGGGACATGGAACTAAAACTAAACTCAGACGTTAGTGTGGTCGGACGGGGACAGATTGTAAAGTTAGTTTAGGAGCAGACTGAAGCCACTAGTGTTTCTGTAGATTGATTGATGTCCGTCAGTTTGTTTGGTGTCTCCTCCGTCCTCCACCAGCCCTGATGTTAAAGCCTCTGTCTTCTCTGTTGTCTTTATAACGTCAGACAGACGACAGGAGGAGAAAATGATGAGGTGTTTAAAACTGATCTTTAGCAGCTTTTAGACGTCTCCAAGGAAACAATCAGCTGTTAGTCTGGATTATGTGTTGTGAGCTGTGCCGTTGGTCTTTCAGGTCATGGTCCTGCCACGCTCAGGCCATGCTCAAGATCATCAACTACAAAGACGATGAGAAGTCGTTCAGCCGCCGGATCAGTCACCTGTTCTTCCACAAAGAGAACGACTGGGGCTTCTCCAACTTCATGTCCTGGAGCGTGAGTACACAGACAGGACTCAGATCAACCTGTGAGTGTTTCATTACCTGCTCTTATCATGGGAGCTGTTGTGTTTGTTTCAGGACGTGACTGATCCAGAGAGGGGCTTCGTTGACGACGATAAAGTCACGTTTGAAGTCTACGTCCAGGCGGACGCCCCGCACGGCGTCGCGTATGTTCTCGTCTCTCTGAGCCGCTCTTGTTTTCTCCCGCTCTGTGATTCATGGCTCTAACGTCAGTTTTCTGTCTGAAACCAGCTGGGACTCAAAGAAACACACGGGCTACGTGGGACTAAAGAACCAGGGAGCCACCTGCTACATGAACAGCCTGCTACAGACGCTCTTCTTTACTAATCAGCTACGACGGGTAAGGCGCCACCGTCACGTGTGTGTGTGTCAGTCAGGGTCTAAGAAATAATAACCGCCTCCTCCATCCTCTGATGATGAATCCAGATCAGGACAGAAGCTCAGACTCTGAGAGCAGGTCAGGGTTTAAAGACCTCAAACCTCTGGAACTGACATCAGTCACAAATAAAGCTTAAATATCTGTGAGTGAATCTAATCTGAGCGTCAGTGATTTCCAGTCCTAGCTTTAACATGTCCAACCTGACGGCTTCATGTCTGAGCTGAAACCAGAGGTCTGTGGTGTCTGCTCCTCCTCTCAGACACTTTAAATCCTGACGCTGCTCTCATAGACCAGAGCGTCTGTCCTGATCCAGGTCTTAGATTTATCTCTAGAGGATCACACACTGACTGAGCTGTCAAATAAAAACCTAAAAGCAAGCGTGTGTGTCCTGCAGGCGGTGTACATGATGCCCACAGAAGGCGATGACTCGTCCAAGAGCGTCCCCCTGGCGCTGCAGAGGGTTTTCTACGAGCTGCAACACAGCGACAAACCGGTCGGCACCAAGAAGCTCACCAAGTCCTTCGGGTACGTTTGTATTCACAGCTCTGTGACGGTGTCTGCTGCTTTGGTCTCAGTGTTTACATGTTGCTCTGTTTCTTCCCTGAAGGTGGGAAACACTAGACAGCTTCATGCAGCACGATGTTCAGGAGCTGTGCAGAGTGGTGAGTGACTGCTCAGTAAAGGAGCATGCTGCGTAATAATAACGGTCGACGTGCTGACGTGTCGTTTGTTGCAGCTCCTGGACAACGTGGAGAACAAGATGAAAGGCACTTGTGTTGAGGGAACCATCCCTAAGCTGTTCAGAGGAAAGATGGTGGTACGGCCTCTCCCTCACTTCCTGCTGCTGTCGTTTAAATGTGACGTGTAGATGAGCTGGTTTAGTAACAGCTGGTCTCTGTGTGTCTCTGCAGTCTTATATTCAGTGTAAACATGTGGACTACCGGTCTGAGCGGATAGAGGACTACTACGACATCCAGCTTAGCATAAAAGGAAAGAAGAACAGTGAGTACAGTGAGCTTCATGTCTTTGTCCTGCTGTCAGTGACTGAAGGGTTTCATCACTTGTCCTCTGTCCTCTTCCAGTCTTTGAGTCTTTCAAAGATTACGTGGCGACGGAGCAGCTAGACGGAGACAACAAATACGACGCAGGAGAGCACGGCCTTCAGGTGAGGTGGTCAAACATATGTCCTCCAAGCCTCCTGAGAGTCCAGACGTCTGACGTGTCTCTGTTTGCTCTGCAGGAAGCTGAGAAGGGAGTCAAGTTCCTCACCTTCCCTCCCATCCTGCACCTGCAGCTGATGAGGTTCATGTACGACCCACAGACCGACCAAAACATCAAGATTAACGACAGGTAGGACGGACGGACGGACGGACGCGCTGCAGAGTCAGCTGCTCAGACGACGATCAGTGTCTCACCTCAGTGTCTCACTGTGACCCTCACTGTCTCCTCCTCCTCCTCCTCTCCAGGTTTGAGTTTCCTGATCAGTTACCTCTGGATGAGTTCCTCCAGAAGCCGGACTCCAAGGACCCGGCCAACTACATCCTCCACGCCGTGCTGGTGCACAGCGGCGATAACCACGGCGGTCACTACGTCGTCTATCTCAACCCTAAAGGAGACGGCAAAGTGAGTGTCAAGGAGCCAATAGTGAGAACCGATTTATTTATGCACCTTTCACCACATTCACACGATGATGATGATGAAGGATTATCAGACCTCTCAGTGCATGAGACACGTTAGAGTTTAAGCTTTATAAAGAATAAACGGTCGTCTTAAGTGCCCTCCGGTTGTCTCCTCCTCCTCCCTCCTTCCTTCCTCCTCCTCCTCCTCCTCCTCCTCTTCCTCCTCCTCCTCTTCCTTCCTCCTCTTCCTCCTCCTCTCTGCAGTGGTGTAAGTTTGATGATGACGTGGTGTCTCGATGCACCAAGGAGGAGGCCATCGAACATAACTACGGTGGACATGACGACGACCTCTCAGTCCGTCACTGCACCAACGCCTACATGTTGGTCTACATCCGTGAGTCCAAGCTCAGTAAGTCACCTCCTCCTTGGATCATGATCCCTCAACGGTCTGTGACCTCTAGACCTCCTCAGACCCGGAGGAGGGACGGTCTTCTCCGTCTAAGGCCTCTTGCTTGTCCTTCAGTCCTCACTGACCCACGTCCTGTCTCCTAGGTGAGGTGCTGCAGCCCATGACGGACGTGGACATCCCCCAGCAGCTGGTGGAGCGTCTGCAGGAGGAGAAGAGGGTGGAGGCTCAGAAGAGGAAGGAGCGCCAAGAGGCTCACCTGTACATGCAGGTCCAGGTAGGAACCAGCTGATTCCTCCTGTTAGCTGAGAACAAGGATCCTGATGAAAGAAACGTCTGTAAAGTCAGGATTCATCTGATCTGTTCTTCTCTCATGCTCTCTAACGCTCCTCCTCCCTTCCTCTTCCTCCTCCTCCTCCTCCTCTTCCTCCTCCTCCTCTTCCTCCTCCTCCTCCTCCTCCTCCTCAGATGGTGACAGAGGACCAGTTCTGTGGTCATCAGGGCAACGACATGTACGATGAGGAGAAGGTGAAGTACACCGTCTTCAAGGTCCTGAAGAGCTCCACGCTGCAGGAGTTTGTCCAGAACCTGTCCCAGACCATGGTGAGAGACCAGCTCAGGTCCACTCTGTAGTAGGAGGCTCACCAGCTGATCACCAGCTGATCACCAGCTGATCACCAGCTGATCCCCAGCTGATCACCAGCTGATCCCCAGCTGATCACCAGCTGATCCCTGTCCTCTCTCTCTCTCTGTGCTGCAGGGCTTCCCACAGGACCAGATGAGGCTGTGGCCCATGCAGGCTCGCAGCAACGGAACCAAGCGGCCCGCCATGCTGGACTACGAGGCCGACTGCAACAAGTCGGTAGGTGTCAGCTCTGAGGCAGCGTCTGATCGTCCAGCTCCAGGTCGATGAATGAGATGCTCTGATAGATCACCTTCATCCTCTGGAGATTAATCTTATTCTTCTAAACGTGTAGCTGTTCTACTGCTGTCATCAGGCTCAGTGTTCTTATTAGAACCTGACTCTGAGGACAGCCTGTCACGTTCCTGCTCCACCTGTCTGTGCTGTCGTCTTCAGACGTCGTCATGGTAACGTGTCCTAATCCTGTTTCAGATGATCGACTTGAGTGACAACGAGAATCCCTGGACAATATTTCTGGAGACGGTGGATCCAGAGATGGCCGCCAGCGGAGCCACATTACCCAAGTTTGACAAAGACCGTGAGTCCGTCTGCTCAGCGCCCGTCCACATGTGGAGGAGGAGGAGGAGGAGGAGGAGTAGTATCAGGAGGAGGAGGAGTAGTATCAGGAGGAGGAGGAGTAGTATCAGGAGGAGGAGGAGTAGTATCAGGAGGAGGAGGAGGAGTAGTATCAGGAGTAGTAGGAGGAGGAGGAGTAGTATCAGGAGGAGGAGGAGGAGGAGTAGTATCAGGAGGAGGAGGAGGAGGAGTAGTATCAGGAGGAGGAGGAGTAGTATCAGGAGGAGGAGGAGTAGTATCAGGAGGAGGAGGAGGAGGAGGAGGAGGAGTAGTATCAATCAGGAGGAGGAGTAGTATCAGGAGGAGTAGTAGTAGTATCAGGAGGAGTAGTAGTAGTATCAGGAGGAGTATGAGGAGGAGGAGGAGTATCAATCAGGAGGAGGAGGAGTAGTAGTATCATCAGGAGTAGTATCATCAGGAGTAGTATCATCAGGAGTAGTAGTAGGAGTATCAGGAGGAGTAGTATCATCAGGAGGAGTAGTATCATCAGGAGGAGTAGTAGTATCAGGAGTAGTATCATCAGGAGTAGTAGTAGGAGGAGTAGTAGTAGTAGTAGGAGGAGTAGTAGTAGTATCAGGAGGAGTAGTATCATCAGGAGTAGTAGTAGGAGGAGTATCATCAGGAGTAGTAGTAGTATCAGGAGGAGTAGTAGGAGTATCAGGAGGAGTAGTATCATCAGGAGGAGTAGGAGGAGGAGGAGGAGTAGGAGTATCAGGAGGAGTAGTAGTAGCAGGAGTATCAGGAGGAGGAGGAGCAGGAGTAGTAGTAGTAATAGTAGTATCAGGAGGAGTATCAGGAGGAGGAGGAGGAGTATCAGGAGGAGGAGGAGGAGGAGTATCAGGAGGAGGAGGAGGAGGAGTATCAGGAGGAGGAGGAGGAGGAGTATCAGGAGGAGGAGGAGGAGTATCAGGAGGAGGAGGAGGAGTATCAGGAGGAGGAGGAGGAGTATCAGGAGGAGGAGGAGTATCAGGAGGAGGAGTAGTATCAGGAGTATCAGGAGGAGTAGGAGTATCAGGAGGAGTAGTAGTAGCAGGAGTATCAGGAGGAGGAGGAGCAGGAGTAGTAGTAGTAATAGTAGTATCAGGAGGAGTATCAGGAGGAGTAGGAGTATCAGGAGGAGTATCAGGAGGAGGATGAGGAGTAGTATCAGGAGGAGGATGAGGAGTAGTATCAGGAGGAGGAGGAGTAGTATCAGGAGGAGGAGTAGTAGTAGTAGTAGTAGTGGTAGTAGTAGTAGTAGTAGTAGTAGTAGTAGTAGTAGTGGTATCCACCAGAGTCGTTTCTCTCTCTGATAAACATCCTGATCTTTAACACGTCTTCATCTTCATCAATGACTCTGATCAGACGTTTCCATGGCGACTACGACTAATGACTAGACATTACAGGAGGACATTATTAATAAATCATCAGCTCTACTAGAAATAGAACAGTAGAAGAAGAAGCATGTCCTGGAAACTGGTCACTGATGTTTATCCGTCAGTAGATAACTAGTGCAGGTTGCCATGGTTACCTGTGGTCTGTTGTACATGTGCTGATGTCTCTCTCTCTCTCTCTCTCTCTCTCTCTCTCTCTCTCTCTCTCTCTCTCTCAGATGATGTCATGTTGTTTTTGAAGATGTACGACCCCAAAACCAGAAGCTTAAATTATTGTGGACATATCTACACACCTATATCCTGCAAAATAAGTAAGTGGCATCGACCGGGGCAGTAGAACCATCGGTAGAACCGTCAGTAGAACCGTCAGTAGAACCGTCAGTAGAAGCATCAGTAGATGATGTGACTCTCTTTTGTCTGACAGGAGATCTGCTGCCGGTCATGTGTGAGAGAGCAGGCTTCCAGCAGGAAACTAACCTTATCCTCTATGAGGTGATGTCTTCTTCCTCCTCCTCCTCCTCTTCCTCCTCTTCTTCTTCCTCTTCGTCCTCTCTATTCTTCATCATCATCTTCATCTGACTTCATCTCCCTCCATGTTACAGGAAGTAAAGCCCAATCTAACAGAGCGGATACAGGACTATGACGTGTCTCTGGACAAGGCCCTGGACGAGCTCATGGACGGGGACATCATTGTCTTCCAGAAGTGAGTGTCCTCTGTCCTCCTCCTCCTGCTGCTGCTTCGTGCCGCTCATGTTTAACACACCTCTTCCTCCTCCTCCTCCTCTCCTCCTCCTCCTCCTCCTCCTCCTCTTCTCCCTCCTCCTCCTCCCTCTCCCTCCTCTTCTCCCTCCTCCTCCTCCTCCTCTCCTCCTCCTCCTCTCCTCCTCTTCTCCTCTCTCCTCCTCCTCCTCTCCTCTCTCTCCTCTCCTCCTCCTCCTCCCCTCTCTCTCCTCCTCTCTCTCCCCGTCCTTCTCTCCTCCTCCCCTTCCTCCTCCTCTCCCTCTTCCTCCTCCTCTCCCTCTCCCTCCCTCCTCCCTCTCCTCCTCTCTCTCCCTCTCCTCCTCCCTCTCCCTCCTCTCTCTCCTCTCCCCTCTCTCTCTCTCCTCCTCCTCCTCTCTCCTCCTCCTCCTCTTCCTCCTCCTCCTCCTCCTCCTCCTCCTCCTCCTCCTCCCCCCCTCTGCCTCCTCTCCCCTCTCTCCCTCCTCCTCTCTCCCCCCTCCTCCTCTCTCTCCCTCCCTCCTCCTCTCTCCCTCCCTCTTCTCCTCCTCCCCTCCTCCTCTCCTCCGCCTCTCTCCCCTCATCCTCCTCCTCCGCCTCCTCTCTCTCCCTCCATCCTCCTCCTCCCTCTCCCGCTCTCTCTCCTCTCTCTCCCTCTCCCTTCTCCCTCTTCCTCCTCCCCTCCTCTCCTCGCCCTCTCCCCTCCGCCGCTCCCTCTCCCTCCTCCTTCTCCCTATCCCCCCTCCCCTCCTCCGCCTCCTCCTCCTCCTCCTCCTCCTCCTTTCTCTCCTCCTCCTCTCTCTCCTTTCCTCCTCCTCTCTCTCCCTCTTCCTCCTCCCTCTCCCTCCTCCTCTCCCTCCTCTCTCTCCCTCTTCCTCCTCCCTCTCCCTCCTCTCTCTCCCTCCTCCGCCTCCTCCTCATCCTCCTCCTCTTCCTCCTGCCTCCTCCTCCTCCTCCTCCTCCTCCTCTCCCCCTCCCCCCCCCCTCCTCCTCTCCCTTCTCCTCTCTCTCCTCCTCTCCCTCTCCTCCACCTCGCTCCTCCTCCTCTCCCTCTCTCCTTCTTTCCTCCCTCTTCCTCCTCCTCCTCCTCTCCTCTCCTCTCTCTCACGCCCCTCCTCCTCCTCCTCCTCCTCTCTCTCCCCCTCATCCTCCTCCTCCTCCTCTCCATCCTCCCGCTCTCCCTCTCCTCCCTTCCTCTCCCTCTTCCTCCTCCCTCCTCCTCCTCTCCCTCTCCCTCCTCCTCTCCCTCTCCCTCCTCCTCTCCCTCTCCCTCCTCCTCCTCCTCCTCCTCCTCCTCCTCCTCCTCCTCTCTCTCCTCCTCCTCTCTCTCCTCCTCCTCTCTCTCCTCCTCCTCCTCCTCCTCCTCCTCCTCAGGGACGACCCAGAGAACGACAGCAGTGAGCTGCCCACGGCTAAGGACTACTTCCGTGACCTGTACCACCGTGTGGACGTCATCTTCTGTGATAAGACCATCCATAACGACCCGGGCTTCGTGGTGACGCTGTCCAACAGAATGAACTACTTTCAGGTACGAGTGTAGAGACGTGGACGTGTTGGACGCTGCTGTGTTCAGACCTTAAACGTGTCCTCGTCCTCGTCAGGTGGCCAAGACGGTAGCTCAGAGGCTCAACACGGACCCCATGCTGCTGCAGTTCTTCAAGTCCCAGGGGTAGGAGGCTTGTCTCATCCTCAGCTCTGTCTCACATGAAGACATGGTCTCTGTGCCGCCTGTAGAAATGTTGCGTAACCTGTCCCCCCCCACCTGTCTTTGTTGTTTTCCTCCCTCTCCTCCTTTTCTCTCCTCATCCACTCGTCTTCTTTCTCTCCCTCTCTTCCTCCGTCCTGCTTTCCTTCCTCCCCCCCTCCCCCCGTTGTCCTCCCCCCCTGCCTGGTGGTGTGGTGGCCAGGTACAGGGACGGTCCAGGGAATCCTCTCAGACACAACTATGAGGGAACGCTGCGGGAGCTGCTGCAGTTCTTCAAGCCACGGCAGCCCAAGAAGCTGTACTACCAGCAGGTAGGAGAGGCCTCCTCCTCCTCCTCCTCCTCCTCCTCCTCCTCCCTAACACTCACAGCCTCCTCTTCCTCTTGTGTCCACAGTTAAAGATGAAGATCACAGACTTTGAGAACAGGAGGAGTTTTAAATCCATATGGCTCAACAGTCAGTTCAGAGAGGAGGTAAGACTGGTCACACGGAGACGGAGCAGCTGCTTGAATCAGGCTGATGACTAACTGTTGGGCTGTTTGCAGGAGATCACCCTCTACCCAGACAAACATGGCTGCGTGCGGGACCTGCTGGAGGAATGTAAAAAGGCCGTGGAGCTGTCTGAGAAAGGATCGGAGAAGCTCAGGTAGGTCCAGACCAGACGGAGGAGCATGAAGCTCTGAGGACCTGTAACCGTGCTGAGACGAGGACACTAACCTTCCTCCTCCTGTGTGTCTGTGTGTCTCTCTGTCTGTGTGTGTCTGTCTCTGTGTGTCTCTGTCTCTGCAGGCTGTTAGAGATAGTAAGCTATAAAATCATCGGCGTTCACCAGGAGGACGAGCTGCTAGAATGTTTATCTCCTGCTGCCAGCCGCACCTTCAGAATAGAGGTAAGAGACGCTGCCCTCTGCTGGTGGGACGTCCTGGTCCTGGTCCTGGTCCTGGTCCTGGTCTGACCTCTGTGCTCTGCTTCCCCCCTTCAGGAGATTCCTTTGGACCAGGTGGATTTGGACAAGGACAGTGAGATGCTCATCCCAGTCGCTCATTTCCACAAGGAAGTCTTTGGAACCTTTGGGATTCCCTTCTTGCTCAAGATCAGACAGGTGTGTGTACCTGTGTGTACCTGTGTGTACCTGTGTGTGTGTGTGTGTGTGTACCTGTGTGTACCTGTGTGTGTGTGTGTACCTGTGTGTGTGTACCTGTGTGTTGTCCTGTGTGTGTGTGTGTGTGTGTGTGCCTGTGTGTGTGTGTGTGTGTCAGTGTGTGTACCTGTGTGTGCCTGTGTGTGTGTGTGTGTGTCAGTGTGTGTACCTGTGTGTGTGTGTGTGTGTTGTCCTGTGTGTGTGCCTGTGTGTGTGTGTGTGTGTCAGTGTGTGTACCTGTGTGTGTTGTCCTGTGTGTGTACCTGTGTGTGTTGTCCTGTGCCTGCACTCACCCCTCTGTGCCTCCCTCTGCAGGGTGAGTCGTTTCGGGAGGTGATGAGGAGGATCCAGAGCATGCTGGACATCCAGGAGAAAGAGTTTGAGAAGGTAGATGATCATCAATGATTGATCCTCAGAGCTGCTCACAGTCAGACGCTCAGAGCTCACGCTGTGTCCCTGTGTCCCTGTGTCTCTGCTTGTGTCTCCTCAGTTCAAGTTTGCGATTGTGATGATGGGCCGGCATCAGTACATCACTGAAGACGAGTACGAGGTCAACCTGAAGGACTTTGAACCACAGCCAGGTATGAGGACGTCCCCTAGCTGAGGCTGAGCTCTGAGAGCAGAGGCAGGATTTAAAGACCATGAGGAGGACGTTAGAAACCATGTCCTCCTCAGACGTCTCTGTCCAACATGAGGAGACTCAGATCAGATGTTTGTACGTTTACATGGAACTAAAATCAGACAGAAAGCAGGATCATTAAGAGTTAATAAAATCAAATCCTCTTATTTCCTCGTCCTCATCACAAATAAAAGTTATTTAGAGACTAAACGTCATGAATGAATGAATCCTCTGCTCCTCAAAGTCTCGTCTCATCATGTGAAATCTCGTGAGATTCCGTGAGACTTGGTCTGAACAGGAAGTTGTCCTCATCAGAGACGTGTGTGTGTCTCATTGCAGGTAACATGTCCCACCCGCGGCCCTGGCTCGGCCTGGACCACTTCAACAAAGCTCCAAAGAGAGGCCGCTACACCTACCTGGAGAAAGCAATCAAGATCCACAACTAGAGCAGCCGCCTCCTCCTCCTCCTCCTCCTCCTCCTCCTCCTCCTCGTTAACCAACCATAACCACAGACTGTAACCGACCGTGTGTGTGTGTGTGTGTGTGTGTGAGAGGTAGTGTGTTGCTCGTATGTGTGTGTTCATCACTCTAACACCTGGACACCCCCAGCGTCTGACGGATTCTTCTCCAACCACCAAATAAACTGCACCAACCACCACCTCCCTCCGACTCTCTGTTCTGTTGTACATTTTATTTTTTTAAACCTTTTCCTCTCGACGCGTCGCTGTCTCTGAGGAAGATGAATTTTTTAAGGCGAGGGTGGAGCTCGTTTTGTTCCGTCATCTGATCGTAGAATGAACTCCACGCTCGTTTCTTTTGGTTCCTCCCGCGGCTTGTTTTAAATAAAGAGTTTGATGATGATGATGATGATGATGAAGGATGTTTGAGGAAGAGGCCAGCGTCTTTATATTTTCTGCTCCCATCCTTTAGTGCAACACAAACCAGTATTTCCACGTTTACAGTTCTTTCTAGTTTCGGTCGGAGGAAGGAGGAGGAGTTAATACTACTTATTTTTTTTTGTCCTTTTTCTTCAGATCTTGTAAAATAAAATAAAAATTCATCTGTTTAAAAGTAAAACGAGGAGGTTTGTCTGAGCACTTAACCGTCGGCAGGTTTCCTCACACACACACACACACACACACACTTCCTGCCCCGCCCCCCTCCGCTCCGTGTGGGCGGAGTCTGTCGCCCCCTGGTGGTTGGGAGCAGTAACTGCAGGGCTGAGGCTGTAGAGCAGAGACAGAAACCAGCATTGTAAGAATCACTTTCACGCCTCAGAGTTTGTTTTGAAGCACAGATGGATGCAGCCCTCATCGCTCATAGCCGGCTCTGTAAAGACAACATTTAAGAATTGTATATTTAAAAATATGAACGTGTAAAATTTAAGAGAAACACGCCTCTGTTGTTGGTACAGAAGGAGCCAGGTGTTCATACTTCTTGTGTGTAGGGTTTTTTTTTTTTGGTTTTGTTTCTTCCTGATGTACCATTGGTTCTTTTTCTCTTCTTTCTGTTATATTTGGGTTTTTTCTTTCCAGGACTAACTTGTTGAAACATGCAGAACGAAGATGACCTGCAGGATCGCGCCCTAATTTGACCTTTTCCAAGTTTAAATCCTCCGTGTAGCAGCAGTGTACGACAACTATTCCTGTATATTGCCTTTTTGCTGGAAAATGTATGTTGAATAAAATTTTCTATAAAAACAAGAAAGTGCTGCAGAGTGTGACGCCTGCCTCAGAGGAGACGCTTAAAACGTTTCATTTGTTTCGCTGCTTGTTGCTCAAAGTGTCAGACGACCTGAAGGAGACGTGAATAAATAAATTCAGACCCAGTTTAAGGTTTTATTCAGATAAAAGATGAGATACGCCTCCGTTACCGCCGGCTCCTGGACCACAACAGAAATAAAAGCTTTAGTTCTGTTAAACACGAGTGAAGGAACAAACCGTCTCTGACTCCAACCTTTATAACAAAAGTCTCTGCTCTTAAACACCAAACGAAGAAATACTGAGATGACGTCACATAAATAAAGTCAGTAGAGATCCATTAATATTCTACTGACCACATGATGGCGCTGCTGCTCATTTACAGACACACTGAGATCACATCTGCCTCAGCTTTGACTCGCTCTTCTTCATGAGTCTCCAGTCTTCATGCTAAGCTAAGCTAAGCTAAGCTAAGCTAATCCACCCAGGTGCTGTTAATGTCTCCAGCTCGTCTACGTCTGTCTCATCACATATATTCTGTCAGAGGTCAGAGGTCAGTGACGGCTAACACCAGCATGCTAACATCTAATGCTAACACCTCTTGGCTAACCGGCTGTGACGCAGATCCACGCAGACGGCGACAGCGTTTCTAAATATCTTTATTCATTTGGGTAACAGCTAACAGAAAGACGTTCTCTCTAAACATTCATGAAGACAGAAAGTTGTTTCTGCTGAAATCAGACAAAACCTTCAACGGACATTAGCAGCACGTCATCAACGCGTTGTTTCCTGCTAAGTAATCAAAGAATATCTTATGTATATATCTATATATATATGTAGTAATACGTTGAGCCCTGGATTAGATTTGTACAGACAGATTTACGTATCTCCGCGCTCCGTTCTAACATAAAGAACCTAAACGTGTCTATGTACAAGAAGAACAGTTCTGAGGAGCGCTTCACCAGCTCCCTAACACATGTTTGATATGGAGACAAACAGCCGCTCCCTCTCTTCATTTGCAGCACTCCTTCTTCTCCACGTGCAGCAGTTTGTGGCAGCGTGGGCACGTGTGGTGGGCGTCCTTGAAGTTCTTCATGAAGAAAGGAATCAGGCAGCAGCACAAGACCAACCTGCAGCAGAGCCAGACACAGGAGCAGCATCAGAGCCGTTAGAACCGTTAGAGCCGTTAGAACCGTTAGAGCCGTGACCACATGGTGGCGCTGAGCGCATGCAGCTGATCATACTGACCCTAAGCAGATGAAGAGTAAACACATGAGCCAGGCGTACGTCCCCGCCTTGTAGGTGACCTCCGTCATGACGTCGTGCTGGCAGCCTGAACACCGGATCATCCCGGGGTTACGACCCAGACCCACGTCGTAGCTCACATGAGTCTTCTTAGTGCTGGTCCCGGTGTCGATGATTTGTCCTCCACTGGAGTAGACTGGGGGGGGGAGGAGAGGAGGAGCAGGGTGAGTCAGAGTCAGAGCAGGACAGAAGGCTCTCTGAGGTGAGCTCAGGTCAAAGGTTACCTGGTGTGGCCTGAGAGGCTGAGGTGTCCTGAGAGGTTGGAGGAGGAGTGAAGGGAGTGTGGACGTGGTAAACCTTGACTCCGCCCCCCTGACCCTCCACTGGAAGAACAGGAAACAGGTTAATGATGAAGATGAAGATGATGATGATGAAGAGTGTGTGTGTGTGTGTGTGTGTGTTTACCTGGTACAGTGTAAGGAGGCAGTGTTCCATCTGCACTCATTCTGCTGCACAGAGAAGAGACACACTTTAAATACACAATAAATACAATAATAATAATTGTATAATAAATAAAAAAATAATGATAATAAATAAAAATAATGTAAAAATAATAATATTAATAAATATAAAAAAAGAACATAATAAAATAATACTAATAGTATAATAAATAAAAATAATACTAAAATACTAATAAAATAAAATAATAATAATAAATTAATAATAAAATAGAAAAAATAATACAAACAATAAAAAATAATAATAAAATAAAAATATAAGAATAAGAATAGAAAAAATAATATGAAGTTTAAAAATACTAAAAATAATTCAGATTTCATCAAAAATAAAATAAAACTTGACTCAGAGAGAAAGAACCAGAGGATCCACTAAAACATGAAGGAAACAGACTAAAGCTAAAGACATCTGGTCTGTCCCCGTCTACAACATCTGTCCAACATCTGTCCAACATCTGTCCAACAATCTACTTCCATCTAAAAATAATTAATGAGCTCCATCGATCACAGACGGAGAGAAACCTCTGAATGAATGAATGATCTGCTTCCTGTCCTCTAATGTGACCACTTTAATGGAGTGAGAGGTCAGCAGGACTTTTCTTCTTCTTCTTTGTCTCTTTTGTTGTTTCTGTCCAGATGAACACATTCATTCATTCATTCATTCATTCATTCATTCATCACAGTCACTGAGGTGCAGCCGTGGCCTTGTTTGGATTAGAAGCAGATGACAGAACGCTTTGTCACACACACTAACACACACACCCATGTGTTGTTGTGGGAATGCTGCAGAGCTGCATGTTTGTCTGTGTGACACACTGAGGACGAAGATGAAGATGAAGATGAAGATGAAGATGAAGATGAAGATGAAGATGTTTGTCCCTCAGGGTCAGTGAACGCAGCACGACTGAGTTTGATCTAAAACATCCTGAATGTGTTTGATTCTCCTCTGAAACTCTGACGGGACAAACAACAGAGGACAGAGGACAGGGGACAGAGGACGGATCACAGAGGACGGATCAGTGGGGACAGAGGACAGGTCAGTGATCAGTGTTTTAGTCCCGTCTCTGATCAGCTGGTGGGACGTGGACTGGCTGAGCTGGTTTCAGGTTTGTCCAGCTGCTCAGAGACGCTGCGTTCAGGCTCTTAGAAGAATGTAAATGTATTTCTGTTTAAAAGAAGATCAGAGGCTGTGGGACGTCCGGCTGTGGGACGTGGCCGTGGGACGTCCAGCTGCTGGTGGAGCCACTGACTGGGTGTGTCGTCATGGGAACATTTTAAAAGTAAAGCATCAAAGAAGAGTTTGATCCAGTGAATCAATCATCTGTGAAACTTTCTCATGGAGACGAGTCAACGCCCTGAAAGCTCTAAAGGCCTGAAGGCTCTAAAGCACACGTGTCAAACATATGGCCCGGGGGCCCAAACCGGCCCACCTCAGGGTCTAATGTGGCCCACGGACGGAGACACTGAAGACATTAACTCATTAGTAAGTGGTACTGCAACGTTCACACAGATTCAGTGACGCTGAGACCAGAACCAAACAGGTCAACATGTCTTCACACGAAGACAAAGGGAAACATTTGGAGTTTTTATTATTTACCCCCCAACATCAAACTGGGCTCTATGTGGCCCCCCAACTAAAATGAGCTTGACAGCCCTGCTCTAAAGGGTCTAAAGGGTCTGAAGGGTCTGAAGGGTCTAAAGGGTCTAAAGGGTCTAAAGGGTCTAAAGGATCTGAAGGATCTAGAGCCTCTAAAGGGTCTGAAGGCTCTAATGTCTTTAGAGACTCTGAGTCTTAAGACTCTAAAGACTCTAAAGACTCTAAAGACTCTAAAGGTGTGGCTTCACATCTGTGCTGGTCGGACCTGACTGAGATCAGCTGATCCACAGAAACACATCATTCATCCATCAGACTCTGTCAGAGGAACAGGTTCCACAGCCTGAAGCTAAAAACACCAACAAACCTTTTCTTCATGTTTCTGAATCACTTTGAATGAGATTAAACACTGAACCTGACGTTTACACACAGAGATGATCTGGAGACATAGACTCAGCATAATCACAGCTGATTCACTCATTCACTCATTAATGAACAACATGAACTAACCCTGATTACAGACTAACCATCTCTTCCTGTTCACTCAGATGTAAAGTCTGATAAAACGTCTTCACTGTCGCTCTCCTTCCTCATCGGCTCTAGTTTAGTTTCCTCAGAGCTCACTTTGTCTCTATGTCTCTGTGTCTCTGTCTCTATGTCTCTATGTCTCTATGTCTCTGTCTCTGTGTCTCTGTGTCTCTGTGTCTTTGTCCCTGTCTTTATTTTAAATCCAGCAGAGCATGAAGCAGTGAAGCAGACCTACCTCGTGTCGTGATGCCGTCGGTCTTCAGACCTGAGTGTGAGCTGTAGCTGATGTAGAGTCCAAACTGGCAGCAGCTGCACCTGTCTCACCTGTACCTGTACTAGCCGCCGCCCATAGCCCCGCCCCCCTCCCCCCCCAACAAAGACGGGAACACGTAGCAAAGATGAGTCACTAAAACCCAAAACCTGGCCCGGGACGAGTGTGTGTGTGTGTGTGTGTGTGTGTGTGTGTGTGTGTGTGTGTGTGTGCGTGCGTGTGTGTGCGTGTGTGTGTGTGTGTGTGTGTGTGTGTGTGTGCGTGTGTGTGTGTGTGTGTGTGTGTGTGTGTGTGTGTGTGTGTGTGTGTGTTATTTGAGAGTTTAAACGTTAAATCTGATCGATTCATTAAACTCCTGTTCAGCATCAGAACCAGAAGCTGAGTCACTTTAACTTCATTAATATTAATCATATTAAAGGAACCAAACCAACTTTAAACGGGTCAGTGCTTCCACTGGTTGATCAGATATTTATACACAGTATTTATTTAATGATTCTACATAAATAAATAAAGATCAGGACTAAAGTCAGGCTGGTTTTAATGCTAAGCTAATCAGCTGCTAGCTGCAGCCTCTAATGAACAGATATGATCCTTTAAAGATTAATCTGAGAATAAAACAGATCCCGTCCCCCTACTGAGCCCCGAGCCTTGACCCCTGACCCCTGACCCCTGACCCCTGACCCCTGACCCCTGACCCCTGACCCCTGAGCCCTGACCAGACTCATTCGATGGACTCTTTAGGCTCATATTTTGTTGGCGTTGCTGGACTTCCGTTGGGAGACGTCCAGGTTCCTTCACGGCGTTGCCATCAGACCAGTCAGACGACATGTTTCTGCTGCTGGTCACTGGATCATACGTGTTCATGGAGGCTGTCTGTGGTTTCCATCACGTTTACAGATTTGAATCGATCATGATCTGAGTGAGAGGCTGCGACCTCTCTGACCTTTTATCCTTTATCTGCAGTAAAAAGCTCCAGCTCAGACTGAAAGACTAGAGACATCAGTTTTTCTCTGGCGGAGTCAGGTGGAGGTGTGTGTTGGGCGTAGTCCTCATGATGTCAGCTGGGTGTGATGGTTGTGGCTCTGTTTGTTTCGATGGGCCAGAAGAACCACATTCCAGAGAATAGACCAATCCCTACAGAGCTTTACATTCCTTGAAAAAACTGAGGCGTGTTTCTCAGAGAACACCGAGGCTGTGGCCCCAACACCGTCTGAGGAATCTCACCTGTTCACACCTGGTTATAGGTCAAAGGTCACAACCCACTTAATGGATAGGGGTTATTAATGGATAGGGGTTATTAATGGATAGGGGTAATTAATGGATAGGGGTAATTAATGGATAGGGGTTATTATTGGATAGGGGTTATTATTGGATAGGGGTTATTATTGGATAGGGGTTATTAATGGATAGGGGTTATTATTGGATAGGGGTTATTATTGGATAGGGGGTCAAGGGTTACAGGGAGCGTTGTGTCCTCAGACCGACACAGTCAGATCTTTACTAAATCATATTCTGCTGTTTATTTGAATAAAAATGTGTTTTTTAGTTTTAGTTCTGACTCAAAGTTAATTCTCTGTTATTAAAGATTTTCTGTTTCCTGTTTTTTTTTTTGACAACACAATCGTCTTTAATACGCATCCATTAACTTTCTGATGTGTCACATATAAACAAACGTATTAATGTTTACTTCTTTCATCTCTTCTCTGTCTCTAAACCGTCTGCTGCTGCAACGCTGCAAATGTCTCCACTGATCTGATTGGTTCAAGACAAACAGGACAATCTTTTATTATATATATAGATAGATAGATAGATAGATAGATAGATAGATAGATAGATAGATATAGTAGAGAATCGTCTGCGTAACGTCAGAGGCCCCAGCACTGAGCCTTGTGGTTCTCCTCTGTTTTTAAAAGAAAAGATGGATGACATCATGGTTTATATTTTACTGAATGAATGTGTTCATCACGTTACCTGAAGGCAGAGCTGAGTTAAATGAATTATCAGCTCTGACACATCATCCTCACTCTCATCACATTGTGTTATTAGCTAAATGATTAGTGCAGTAACACAGACACACTTAGTGATTAGCTTGGAGCAAAGCCGCTAGCTGCTAGCTGGTTAGCATGCTAATGTTTGTTTTAAAGTTTTTTAACACAACAATGATGTTTACCAGATAAAAGGGGGGAGGAGGGAAGCTGGAGGAGGGGGGAGGTGCTGATTACGACGGTGGGTGGATCAGGATTTAAAAATAATCTGTGACTCAGCAGGTATAAAAACTCAGAGCAGATCCAGTGACGTTGTCGTTCCGTTTCTATCTGGGTTCATGTGAACAGCTGCTGAATGAGCAGAACACGTCACATTAAACCTAAACGGTTCATGTCAGACCATGTTTGATAGAGTCAGAGCAGCAGGGACAGTAAAAACTGAACCTTTGATTCTACTTTTGTCTTTTTGTGTGAAATGTCTCCAAACAGGAACCAGACTGTTGAGTGAGCTTTCACAGGTGAATGTGTCTGACACAGAAACATGTGTGAGTGAAGAAGATGTCGGTAACTATTCCAGCAATGTGTCTCGTCTGACCGGCTCGTCCACCGTTTCCAGATGTGGAAGGTGACGGTGTAACAGCTCAGCCTCTACCAACCTCTGCTGCGGCATCTGCTGTTCTCTTTATGAAAACACAACCGTGATTCTTAACGTATGATTTACTGAATCAGTCTGGATGACGAGCTGGAGTCTGCCTCATCTCCTTCCTCTGTTTTTATATCATTCTATTATGTAACGTTTACAGAAAAATACTAGAACCAAGGTTTACATTATAAAGAAACACATGGAGCTCCCCCTGGTGGCTGGCTGCAGTAATGGTCATTAAGCCCCGCCCCCTCTTTGTTAGCCAATAGACATGAACCAAATTAAAAAATAAAATGTTACACGTCAAGTAAAACTAAAGTTGTGTTCTGTCGTTTTTATCACGTTGTTTGGGCGGGGCCCCGACACTGTGGCTCCACCCCCAAACTCTACTGCTAAACAGCCAAGATGGCGGCGCCCATGTCCTCTGGTTCTGAGCTTCAGTTCAACCAGAGGGAAGAAGAAGAGGCAGGAGGTCAGTGTTTGTACAGTTTATGTTGTCAGCTTTAATTATCAGGTAACAGGTACAACGCTGTCACATGACACATGTCACATGACCCCCAACCACACTGAGCATGTGCCAACCAGTGTAAATAGGAAGTAGAAAGTTTTATTGTTGACAGGAAACTAATGAGGCGTCACTAAAACAGAAGACATTGATAAAAAGATAAGACGGTGATGTATGTGAGATAAAGAGTGAAGAGTAAACATCAGAGTCTGTGAGCAAGCATGAAGCTAAAGAATGAAGCTAAAGCATGAAGCTAAAGCTAAAGCATGAAGCTAAAGCATGAAGCTAAAGCTAAAGCATGAAGCTAAAGCTAAAGCTAAAGCTAAAGAATGAAGCTAAAGCTGAAGCTAAAGCTAAAGCTAAAGCATGAAGCTAAAGCTAAAGCTAAAGCATGAAGCTAAAGCTAAAGCTAAAGCTGAAGCTCTAACACCAGGAGGAAGCTGGTTCAGCTCCAGTCCAGTCTAAACCTGAGGAAAGTCTGAGGGAACCATGGTGAGACGTCCATACGTAGAAAGACTACGGGTCAGGACGAGGGTCAGCTCAGAGCACGAGTTAATCAATCAGTGATCAGGTGAACTAGTAGTGTCTCATGTCTCATGTCTCATGTCTCATGTCTCATGTCTCGCCGTACGCCGTGGTCGCACTCTGGTTGATGGTGAAGCTGCGTCCCGTCCTGAAGTAGTTCTCGATCTCCTCCAGCGTTCGGCCGCGGGTCTCTGGGATGCAGACGGCGTTGAAGAGGAGGCTGAGGACGGAGACGATGGTGAAGAGCAGGTAGGGCGCCATCAGGCCGTAACTGTCCACCATGTAGGTGAAAGCGTGGGTCAGCATGAACGCTGTCAACCAGCTGACGGTGACGCACACACCGGAGGCCACGCCCCTAGCAACCAGCGGCAACACCTCTGCCATCAGCAGCCACGTGATCGGGCCCCACCCCATGGCGTAACCTAGGAGACGGACAAGTTAAGGCAACGGGGACACAACAACACACACACAATGATAAAGACACACAACAACACACACACACAACAACACACACACAATGATAAAGACACACAACAACACACACACAACAACACACACACATACAACAACACACACACAATGATAAAGACACACAACAACACACACACAACACACACACACACACACAACAACACACACACAATGATAAAGACACACAACAACACACACACAACAACACACACACAATGATAAAGACACACAACAACACACACACACAACAACACACACACAATGATAAAGACACACAACAACACACACACACAACAACACACACACAATGATAAAGACACACAACAACACACACACACAACAACACACACACACACACACACACACACACACACACACAACAACACACACAATGATAAAGACACACAACAACACACACAGACAACAATACACACACAACAACACACACACACAACAACACACACACAACAACACACACAACAACACACACAACAACACACACACACAACAACACACACACAACACACACACACAACAACACACACACAACAACACACACACACACAACAACACACACACAACAACACACACAACAACACACACACACAACAACACACACACACACAACAACACACACACAACAACACACACAACAACACACACACAACAACAGACACATAAAGACACACACACACAGACACACTCACCAAATATGAAGACCATGGTGCAGATCAGAGGGATGATGGCCGCCCCCGTTGCTTCCAGGGCATGATGGGAGCTGTAGTCCAGGGTGGTGATGTTGAGGGGGGTGGGGCTTGGAGGGCAGGGGGTGGTGTGTGAGACCATGGTCAGAGTCAGAGTGGACAGAAACATCAGCATGCTGGACGTGTACAGCAGAGCCTTACGTCCTGCCTTGTCCATCAGCGTGGCTGCTATGGCAACCGAGCAGAGGCGGACCACTCCCACGATGGTGGCGCCAACCCTGTGAGACACGGGGACAGGTCAGTACACATGTTTACAGAGGTTACTGACGTTGTCATGGAGACATGGTGAGGACCTGGGATCCAGGGAGGTGTGGCTCCGAGCGAAGATGGGCTGCAGGTAGACCAGGATCGGCGTGATGCCCATCATCTGCTGCAGGAAACGCATCATCACAGAGATGAAGATCGGTCGGTAGTAGGTGGGCAGGGCCAGCTCAGACCATGTGACCTTGGTCGTGGCGTCAATGCTTTGCTGCATCAGAGACAAGAACAAGACGAAGGTCAGAGTTCAGAGGTCGTCCTTCAGGTCAAAGCTCCGCCTCCTCTGCTCCTCACCTGGATGGCGCTGAGCTCCAGGTGGGTGTCGTAGTCACGCCCCCTCAACCAGCGCAGCGCCTCCTCCGCCTTCTGGTGCTGCCCCAGAGACAGCAGCCTCCTGGGCGAGGACGGCATGAACGCCAGCATCAGCACCATCAGCAGCGTGGGCACCTCGCCCGCCATGGCCAGCCATCGCCACGGCAACACCAGACCTGAGGGCGACACCCAGAATGAGACGGGAAAGACTGGAGACTCTGAGACGGGAAAGGCTGGAGACTCTGAGCCGAAGCTCTGAGACAGGAAAGACTAGAGACTCTGAGACAGGAAAGACTGGAGACTCTGAGACAGGAAAGACTGGAGACTCTGAGACGGGAAAGACTGGAGACTCTGAGCCAAGGCTCTTACCCAGAGCGTAGAGCACCAGGGCCCCAAACACAGCCGTGATCTGAGGGCAGGAGCCCAGGGCCCCCCGTACCCCCCTGTGAGAGATCTCTGAGATGTACACCTGAGACACACACACATGAATGTTTATTAACCTCATGATTCTCTCCTGATTTTTACAAAACAACAACATCTGTAACCATGGTAACCTACAGGGATGGATGCTGCAGTCATCCCCCCAGCAATACCCGTCAGGAATCGGCCAATCAGCAGCATCTCCACGTTTATGGCTCCTCCCATCATCAGGTACCTGAGACAACCACAGGTTAGAGTCTGCGTGGGACCGTCTGGAGTGGATACGGAGACACAGACATGGAAACATGGAGACACAGACACATGGAGACGCACAGAGACACTGAGACAGAGACACACTGAGACACAAAGACATGAGGACACAGAGACATGAGGACCCAGAGACACAGAGACAGAGACACATTGAGACACAAAGACATGAGGACACAGAGACATGAGGACACAGAGACACGAGGACACACCCCACGGCTGAGGGCACCGCAGACATCATGATGGTCAGCTTCCGTCCGATCTTGTCGTTGAGCAGCATGGCGCCCAGACCGCCGCCCGCCGCCCCCAGAGAGTAGATGGAGCCGAACCAGGCGGCCTGGTCTGTGCTCATCTTGAGCCTGGGGTCGGCGTCGGGGCCCGTGAGGACAGGCAGGACGGGGGACGGGTAGACCAGAGAGTAGCCGAAGACAAAGTTCCCCAGGACGGCAGAGAAGACGGCCAGGAAGAGGGTGGAGTTCCTGATCTGATGGAGACAAGACAACCAGGAAGTGAAGAGACAGCCGTAGTCTGGACAGGAGGGAGGGGCCCCAAGGAAGGGCCCCCACCTGACCGCACTCTGTCGTGACTGTCATGTCTAAGGGCCGTCCACATGGAGACGTTTGTCAATCGTCCACATGAATCCTGTAAACGCCCTAAAACACACTTTTCTCAAACCTGGTCCCAGAGTGAAACATTCACAAACGCAGCTCTTGAGTTTTCATGTGGGCGGGGAAAACGAGCGTTTGGATGATGTCATCGCTACTAAGGCCACGCCCCTGGAGCAGCCTTCCACCTCTTATGTCCCGCGAGACGTCTCATAACAACATCAACAACAATGGTGGACTACATGCTCGTGTTCCTGCTGGAGAAGATACTGAGCCTATTATGATTACTAGGGCTAAATATCATTTCTCCTTGAGTTTGGTTTCTTCTAAAGTCGATTTGTAAACAGCGCTCAAGCTTTATGCTCATGTTCCGCCTCTTCCTCTCCGTTTTTGGCGAATTTCTGCAAAGTAGCATTTTGAGTCGTGCTGAGTGCGATACGGCTAGATCTGATATCGATCCGATACCAAGTAAATACAGGGCTAGTATCGCCGATACTGATACCGATATCAATACTTTGTCATAATTACAGGGGATGCATCGTCTAATCTGAATCTGAATTAATTTTCATGACATTTAAGTGTTTTTGTGATTTGCCTTTTGGATTTTAAATCCAGTACAGAATTTGGGTGAAGTTTATAAGTTAATAGAAAATACTTTATTATCACAATAAAAGAAAAGAAACTACAATATAATTATAAAACTAAATCTCTCCCTTCATTGCACTTCTTTCTGGATTTGGATGTACACAATGATCACTTAAAATATTATAAATAAAGGAAGTGTTTAGCAAGTACACTGCACTTTACTGCACTTGTTTTCTTATTTTAGGGTAAAGGTTAGGTGGGCGGGGGATTTAAAAAAAATTCCATCTGCTTCTACAAGTTTGTTGTGTTACCACAGTATCTACAGCCTTTTTATAAATAGAACATCTTACTATTGTTCCATTTTCTACTCTTTGTCTGGCTGTGCCTGATGCGTTGCTGCTTCCCGGCCTGGCAGGTAGCGGTGGGCGGGGTCACCTGGCGCTGCTGAGTTACGTGACAGCAAAACAAACACACGTGTGGGGGGGGGGGGGGGGGGGCTTCGTGACAGCATCAGGTTACAGCCTTTTTTAATGAAAGGAGAGAAACTGAAACTTAAGTATCGATCTCATTACATTGGTACCAATGTTGGTATCGGCAGTTATCGATATTTGGATCGATCCGCCCACCACAGGTTGAGACAGATCCGTGTGGACAAAGACATTCCTGAAACGATTCCAGGGAACACGGAAGGGAAAAGCTTGTTTTTGTGGATGAGGCCTGAAACACTTTCCATTGTTAGCATTAGCTAGCCTAGCTAGCAGAGCTCTGTCTAAATATTAAAGCTCAGATGAGAGGCTGCATGGTAACAGGAAGCATCTAGTCCCAGGCTGCTTTACTTCTCGTTTATGCCACCGCTGATCGTTTCTCTTCACTCTGCACCTTAAAGCTGTTAAAATAATAAACATTCCTCTACTCAACCGGTTTGTTTTGTTTCCAGCCTGTAGAGTCTAAAGCTGCACACATTCAGTAAATAATTCAGTAAATAATTCAGTAAATAATAGACGTTAATTCAGCATAGACTGATAAAAACAAGCATGTCTACAGTGATAAATTATATTTAAATAAAGTGTAACTTCAGCTAAACCCTCTGACTCTGAGGATTTAAAGTTCTCATGTCATGAACCAAAGTCTTCTCAGATCAACCTGTTCCATCAGAATCACGGATAAATGAGATGATCAGACTCAGACCTTAGATTCAGGTGATGTCCTTCTCAGCAGCGGTGTCTCTTCGTCCATGTCTGCGTCCACGGTCCTCGTCCTGCTCCAGTCAGGGACACTGCTTCAGTCTAGGAGGTTTCCAGACTGACTGAGAGCACAGGATTCATCTGAGGCTACAACTGAAACAGAAACTGTCCAGACTTTCCACACCTGAAACCTACTTTCATTCTGAGTGGGCTGTTACGTGGTAAAGGCTAAGTCCCGTGATTAAAAAAAAAGATGCATTAACAGCCGTTTGGTTAAAGTCAGTTCCACATGGTCAGTGAAAATCAGAGCTGCAGCCAGGTCATGAGCAGAAAGCAGAAGGAACAACCAGCTGCATATTCCTGGATTGGCTCATTAGAGAAAGCAGAAGAAGAAGAAGAGAGAGTCAGATCAGATCCAGTGGCTCGACCAGAGGGAGGAAGAAAGAACAGCTGATTCCACCATCTACCATCAAACACACACTCACACACACTCTGTCTCTTACAACATTTCACATCCACTTTATTTCAGAGCTCATGCTACGTTCAGACGTTATTTCGTAAAGATGGAAACACTCCCAGTCGTCACAGACGTGTCGTGTGTGTTTCAAACTTCTGGACATTTTCTGGACATTTTCTGGACATTTTCTTGACTTTCCATCAAACTGCTGCAGAAATACTTTCATGTCCTCAGAGTTCAGTCAGCACCAACGATCAACAATCGTTACCAAGGCACGTCACTGAGTGTCAGGTTACAGATGAATCTATTTATGACTGTTTAATGTGCACAGGAAAGGAATGTGGGAAGTATGGTAGTTATGTGTCTTCGTGTTTGTGTGGCGACGTTTGTGTTGTTCTGCATTTCATTTCCAGGGACGTCTGCTAGACCGCAAAGCTGAAATACAACGACAACCAAGAGGTCACCCGCTGATAAAATAAAAATAATATGCAGGAAATGTGATCATACACATAAAACATAATGTAAGGTCACAGATGATATGAAGTAAAAAATAATGTAAAAAATAAAATCACAGACTCACCCTGTAAAGCCCCTGTGAGCCCACGGACACTGCCTTCCAGGTTACACATGGACAGAAGACTGAAGACTCTGAAGAAGGTGGTGGTGGGACCCGATGGCGTCCAGAGTACTGAAGGACGCGTGTGTACGCTGACATATTCAACATGTCATCATCCCAGGCTGTAGTCCCCCGTATCTTTAAAGCCTCCACCATCATACCAGTCCCCAAAAGACCAGGCACACCCACCTTAAACCACTTCAGGCCAGTGGCACTCACACCAGTCGCCATGAAGTGCCTAGAAAAACAACACAGTCCCAGACACGGTCGACCCCCTCCAGTTTGCATAGCGCCCTAACCCATCAGTGGACGATGCAGTAGCCCTTCACCACACCCTGCAACACCTGGAGAGCAGCAGAGCTGTAGTCCAGGATGCTCCTCCTGGACTACAGCTCTGCATTCAACACCATCCACCCAGGCAGACTGATGGAGAGGCTGGCAGACCCCGGAGTACCTAATCCCACCTGCATCTGGATCTTGGATTTCCCTGGTCTACGGAGAGGAGAACGACCTCATCCTCAACACAGACAAGACCAAGGAAATCATTCTGGACTTCAGGAAGAATCCTCCCCCTCTTCATCAGAGGGACTGAGGTGGAGACAGCTACAGATTCCTGGGACTGTAGGTCACATCTGACCTGAGCTGGACTCTCAGCACCACCGCAGCCATCACCGTCTGGACACAGGCAGAGAGGAAGGCTCTGCAAAGAGTCCTAAAGACAGCAGAGAGGATTCCTTCCATTGACTCTATGTACGTGCAGCGCTGCAGGAAACGAGCAGAGGGAATCACCAGAGACTCATCCATCCAGCTCACTCTCTGCTCAGACACAAACACTGACTATTGTAATATTATAGTTTCATAGTGCTTCTATATTTGGTATTTATATGTATATATGTTTTTTGTATAGTGATTCAACTAAACTGTTGACTAATAATAATAATGTAAAGTAACATCACAAATAAAATAAAACGTAATGTTATGTCATACAGATAAAATACAGTGAAAGCCCAAATTAATTAAATTAAATTAAATTAAATTAAATTAAATTAGGGTTAGAATCCCAGGTTCGGGTTTGTCATCTACAGTAACACTCCAAGTCCCAGCATGCAACGCGCCAACACAGCCTTTTTGACCCTGCGCGCGCCCCGTACCCAGCATCACGAGATCTAGGAGTGATAATGGAGAGATGAGGAAGAGCAGCAGCAGCTAGCCAACAAACAAAGCTCTACGTTTAATGAAGTGAGCCGCGGGCAGTCGGAGCAGATAGCGGACCAACATGGCGAACATCACCAAGAAAGTGTCCTGGTCCAGTCGCGCTGACGAGTCCGGGGCAGCCGCGGAGAGGACGCCGCTGCTGAACGGGTCCGAGCCGCCGCGAGCCTCCAGACAGGTAGAGCTAGCATGGCGGCTAACTCAGCTGACAGCTGTGTGTGTTTCATTAACCACCATCCAGGTCTTTAAACTCCGCTGAGTCACTGGCTGCTCTTTGAGCTGTTTATGGGGATTATCGTTAGCATTTGGATGTTAGCTTAGCTTAAACTAACAGGAATCAAATGACATGATGCTGAGAGTCAGGACAAATAATCAGATTATAGAAAAGACAAACACAGAACTGGTCCCACAGAGTCACAGCTCATTGTTATCATCATGGTTTAATACATTTATCTTATTTAATAATCATTAAACTGACATTTATCCAGACAAGTAAGATTGAAAACACTGGAAAATCCCACTTCCTGTTTTCCTCCTCATCCACTTCCTGTTCATCAGGACCACAGGTGGAAGTGACTTAAATGTGTTCAAGTGTCTTTTAGTGATTCATTCTGCATTTAACTCAAATTAATTAACTGCTTCTTCTTTTAAACCTGGTTTGGTTTGAAGGTTGTAAACGGATGTAGAATAAATCTACGCGTAGAAGAGACACAGGGACGCGTCCACACATGCAGGGACGCGTCCACACACATGCAGGGACGTGTCCACACATGCGGGGACGCGTCCACACACATGCAGGGACGCGTCCACACATGCAGGGACGCGTCCACACACATGCAGGGACGCGTCCACACACATGCAGGGACGCGTCCACACACATGCAGGGACGCGTCCACACACATGCAGGGACGCGTCCACACATGCAGGGACGTGTCCACACATGCAGACTGAGTGTATTAAAGTTGTGCGAGCCACTACGTTGATGAGCATCTGATTAACGTCCTCGTGGCTGCATGTATCTCTGTCTGTAGTTGTCTGGAGGAGGCAGCTTGTTTCAGATAGGCAGACTGAGCACGGTGGATTTGGAAGAGGAGATAACATCAGACGAGGTAAAGTTCACGCCTCCTCTCTCTCTCTGTGTGTCTGTTGCTTAGACCCTCCCGTCCCTCTGTTAGAACCTGAATAGAACATGAATAGAACCTGAATAGAACATGAATAGAACCTGAATAGAACATGAATAGAACATGAATAGAACATGAATAGAACCTGAATAGAACATGAATAGAACCTGAATAGAACATGAATAGAACCTGAATAGAACATGAATAGAACATGAATAGAACCTGAATAGAACATGAATAGAACATGAATAGAACATGAATAGAACATGAATAGAACATGAATAGAACCTGAATAGAACATGAATAGAACATGAATAGAACATGAATAGCTCCTCTCCACCAGATCAACCCGCCCATTTATCAGCGCTTCTAGGTGTCATGGTATTCTGTCGTATTCTGGGAAAGCAGAAATGATGATTCAGGCAGAGTGAGTGAGACTCACATGTAGAGAACTGTTTCCACTGTGGCTGCTGCTGCAGATGAAGCTCAGCCTCCAGCTCCTGGTCTGGAGCAGATGAGTTATGTGTCCGTCATTCTCCTGATTTGATTCGCTCTGCATGTGACGTGTTGAACAGCTCTCTGCTGCTGCATGTGAAGCTTCTCCAGCTTCTCGCTGCTGTCACATGGTCTCTCACATGGCTGGGGTCGGAGGCCGGCGTTACCATGGTGACCTCTGTCTTTATGTGTTTGTCCCCGGCAGGACTCGCTGCGAGGACGTCCTAAAGAGATCCCACACAATGAGAAGCTGCTGTCTCTTAAATATGAGGTGAAGCCGTCGTGTCTGATCAGTTTGCTCCGTTTGTTTGTTTCTGCTGCGTCTTAACGTGACGGATGTGTTTTCTCAGAGTCTGGACTATGATAACAGTGAGAACCAGCTGTTCCTGGAGGAGGAGCGGAGGATGAGCTACATGGTGAGTGCAGCCTGACTCGTCCTCCATGTTGTTTTTATAGTTTCTGCTCCGTGTAAACTCTGGTGTCTTCGCGTCTCCAGGGTTTCCGGTGTCTGGAGATCAGTCGCTGGGTGATCTGTGGCCTCATCGGCATCTTCACCGGCCTCGTCGCCTGCTTCATCGACATCGCCGTGGAGGAGCTGGCTGGCCTCAAGTACCAAGTGGTCAAAGAGAGTATCCTGGAGGTTTATGCCGCTGTTAGCAGCACGCTGACGGGAGCATGTGTTGTTGGAAGGACAGGTTTTAGCTCGTGTGACAGACTCGACCAGTTCTTGGTGCTGAGCAGATTTGTTTCCTCATGTTTTTAAATGTTTGTGAATGACGTTATCTCCAGGTGGATGATAAGAGGACGCGTCCAGAGCTGATCACTATATATTTATAAGAAGTCAGACATGGAAGTCTGGAGACGTGTCCTCCTTCACAGACTGACCTGGTTTAGATTTAAACATCATGATTTAAAGGTTTCGACTTCTCTCTGCAGTTTGATGAGAAGACTGAACTTTATCAGGCTTCTAGTTTCTTTAGCTCTTTGCAGGGACAGACATGTCCGTGTGACCTTTAACTCTGAACCCTCTCAGACATAGAGAAGTTCACGGAGGTGGGCGGTCTGTCCATCTCTCTCCTCCTCTGGGCCGTCTTCAACGCCGCCATCGTCATGCTGGGATCCATCATGGTGGCTTTTTGGGAGGTGAGACTGAAAGCAGAGACTCTTTGGTGGCCTCTGTGGTCGGTCTTCCTTCCTCTTCTGTTCCTTTAATCCCGTCCTTTGAGTGTGAGAAGTCTGCGTCTGAGCCTTTCGTTGAGTTTCTTCTAAACCACTCAGACCAAAGCAGAAGTGAAGATGAATTAGTCATGAACAGATATTCGTCCTCATATTCTGCTCTGACTCTTCTCTGTGCTGCAGCCCATCGCAGCAGGAAGTGGGATTCCTCAGATTAAATGTTACCTGAACGGAGTCAAGATTCCCAGAGTGGTCCGACTCAAGGTACCAGACGAACGCATGAACAGGTGCAGCCTCAGGTGTCATTCATTCATTCATTCATTATTTATTCATCGTCCTCAGACTCTGCTGGTGAAAGTGGCCGGTGTGATCTGCTCGGTGGTCGGAGGCCTGGCTGTCGGGAAGGTAAACACCATCAGCTGTTATCAGAATGGTTTCATCTGATTCAGGTTTAATTTTTACCCACAATCCTTCAGGAAGGCCCCATGATTCACTCTGGTGCTGTTATAGCTGCAGGAGTGTCTCAGGGACGCAGCACGTCTCTGAAGAGGGACTTTAAGGTGGGTGTGTCTCTGATCAGCTCTCAGGCTTTAGATCAGATCATGTCCAGTGATCAGTGTCTTTCTCTGTCCTCAGATCTTTGAGTACTTCCGCAGAGACACAGAGAAACGGGACTTTGTTTCTGCCGGAGCTGCTGCTGGAGTTTCTGCAGCTTTTGGAGCTCCAGTCGGTAAAAGATCCACAACACAGGCAGCTTTGTTCTTAATCAGCTTTAGTGGCACAGACGTTTGGCTGCACGGCCAGACGAAACACTAACAGCCTCAGCAACGTCCACCACGTCCACCATGTCCACCATGTCCACCATGTCTACAGCCTCTAAAAGCTCTAAAAGCTCCAGAGCCTGCAATCAACAGAGACACACGCTACATGGAGACTTTAAACTAAAGTCTGAATCCAGTTTACAGACAAAATCATTTTAATTCATTTAATCCTGATGTTACATTTAAAGGTTGAACCACCTCGTTGTGATAATGAAGCTGAACACATCAGATCCATCAGCAGAGCAGGAACACTTCAGTAAACGGTTCATAAATGAGCTCAGTCTAGATGACTACATGTATCTGTAACGCTCTGTGGCGGTCATGTCTTTACACGAGTCGTTGTGATTGGTCAACAGGCGGCGTTCTGTTCTCTCTGGAGGAGGGAGCTTCTTTCTGGAACCAGATGCTGACGTGGAGGATCGTAAGTCAGAGCCTTAAAGCGTAACGAGTCAAAGTAAAGGATGAGTCTGAGTGTCTGAGTGTCTGAGTCTGAGTGTTTCTGAGTCTGAGTGTCTGAGTCTGAGTGTTTCTGAGTCTGAGTGTTTCTGAGTCTGAGTGTTTCTGAGTCTGAGTGTTTCTGAGTCTGAGTGTTTCTGAGTCTGAGTGTTTCTGAGTCTGAGTGTTTCTGAGTCTGAGTGTTTCTGAGTCTGAGTGTTTCTGAGTCTGAGTGTTTCTGAGTCTGAGTGTTTCTGAGTCTGAGTGTTTCTGAGTCTGAGTGTTTCTGAGTCTGAGTGTTTCTGAGTCCGAGTCCGAGTCTGTGTCTGATTGTTTAGTGTTTCTGAGTCTGTCTCTCTCTCTCTCCCACAGTTCTTCGCCTCCATGTTCTCCACCTTCACTCTGAACTTCTTCCTCAGCATCTATCACCGTAACCCTGGAGACCTCTCCAACCCCGGTCTCATCAACTTCGGACGCTTTGAGAGCGACGTGAGGATCCTTGTCTTTCTCTCTCTGCTGTTCTTTGTTTCTCTGCTCGGTCTGATGATGATGATGATGATGATGATGATGATGATGATGATGATGATGATGATGATGATGATGATGATGACACTGTTGTTCTTCCAGAGCATGGCCTATAACCTCTATGAGATCCCTCTGTTCATCGCTATGGGAGCTCTAGGTGACTTCCATGAGTCCAGTCTCTTTTGTTGCTGCTCTGTGTCTCTGGCTCTGACTATGTGCTGGTTTCCCTGCAGGAGGGTTACTGGGAGCTCTCTTCAACGTCCTCAACTACTGGCTGACCATCTTCAGGATCAGGTGAGCTTCATCAGCGTCACATGTCACCTGTCAGAGCAGCAGCTGGGTGAGACTCCTGTGAATGTACCTGAGCTTCCTGTCACAGGTGTGGTCACATGACGCTCTGGTTTAGTGCAGGTTATAGTTTATCTAACAGAGAGGGAGCTGTAATAAATGCTGCTGCAGGACGTTGGTCAGGTAGAATCCACCTGGAGGATCAGCTGACTCTGAGCTCAGATCAGTTATTAAAGCAGATGTGACTGTGGCGGTAACAGGTTTATTTACTCTGGCGTCTCCTCCGTCTTTTTAAATCCTGACTCGGGATTAAAGCAGATTATTTTATTGTCGTGTCGTCTTTAAATCTCTGTTTATGTTTTGTTTAAGCTTCATTTTTCCGAGTGTGAACGTGTCAGAGTAGCTCAGTGTTTGTGTTGGTTAGCTGTGATTTATCTGTGAGGCTTTGTGCTGTGAATAAACACTCTGGGTGTGTGCAGCATGAATCCTCTCTGATGGGTTCAGGTTCTTCTTGTTTTCTATAAATACCTCCTCAGTCTGACTCTTTCTTTGACGCCTCCCGTGTTTCAGGTACGTCCATCGGCCGTGTCTGCAGGTGATGGAGGCCATGCTGGTCGCCGCCGTCACCGCCACCGTCTCCTTCACCATGATCTACTTCTCCACCGACTGTCAGCCGCTGGGACCAGACCACAGCGAGGAGTATCCTCTGCAGGTCGGTGACTCTGTGGTGCAGAGCGGGACGTCCCATGAAGCGTGTGCTGGCTGTTATTCATGAGCTCTCTGTCTGCAGCTGTTCTGTGCAGACGGCGAGTATAACTCCATGGCCACGGCTTTCTTCAACACGCCAGAGAGAAGCGTCCGCAGCCTCTTCCACAACCCTCCAGGTGAAGCCTCGTCCCCGCTGCGGCGGTCGCTCGTTAACGTGTCCGACTGATTAAAGGTGGCGGTTAACGTCCTCTCTGCGTCCTCAGGCACCTACAACCCTCTGACGCTGGGCCTCTTCACGCTGACCTACTTCTTCCTGGCGTGCTGGACGTACGGCCTGGCCGTGTCGGCGGGAGTCTTCATCCCGTCGCTGCTGATCGGCGCCGCCTGGGGGAGGCTGTGTGGGATCCTGCTCGCCTCCATCTCCTCCTCAGACTCGGTCGGTGCATGACTCCTCTCACTTCCTGTTTTTAGACTCAATGAGTCAAGACGGGAAACATGAAGCCGAATGTGATGATAAATAAAATGTGTGAGGATGATTAAAGCCAGCCTGGAACACTTTGGGTTCTTTGGTTCTGGTTCTGTTGCTACTAGAACCTTTGTGGTGTTCCTCTAAACTCTTTCAAATTTCAGTTTCCTGTCTCCTGTTAGATCTGGGCCGTCCCGGGGAAGTACGCTCTGATTGGAGCAGCAGCTCAGTTAGGTGAGTCCCAGTGATGCTGTGATGAATGAATGAATGAATGAATGAATGAATGAATGAATGAATGAATGAATGAATGAACTCTGTGGCGTCTGCAGGCGGCATCGTGAGGATGACTCTGAGTCTGACCGTCATCATGGTGGAAGCTACCGGGAACGTGACGTACGGACTTCCCATCATGCTCGTCCTCATGACCGCCAAGATCGTTGGAGACTACTTTGAAGAGGTGAGAGCATTAATTTACTGGTTAGGATTCATGGCGTCCTCTGTCACAGGCTGAGACTAAGTCAAGGACATGTCCTGTTTATCTCTTGTTTTTGTTTAACCGTTATGACGTCACCACTCATCAGCTGTGATGACGTGACACTGACACAGATGTTAACTTGATTTTTGTTCTATCCGTCCGTTACCTGCTGCAGGGTTTGTACGACATCCACATCAAGCTGCAGAGCGTTCCCTTCCTGCACTGGGAGGCTCCCGCCACCTCCCATTGGCTGACGGCCAGGTACGTCCCGTCTGACTCGTAGTCTGAAACAGGAAGTTCTTTGTGTTAACGCCGTCTCCTGTGGACGCAGGGAGGTGATGAGTTCTCCAGTCACCTGCTTCAACAGAATAGAGAAGGTGGGAACCATCGTGGACGTCCTGAGCAACACGTCCACCAATCACAACGGCTTCCCTGTCGTGGTGGAAGTGTCTGACAACGATGAGGTGCAGTGTGTTTCTTCATTTAAAGTCTGAGCGCTTTAAAGACGCTGCAGAGACCTGAACGTGTCCTCTGTCCTCACAGCCAGCCAAGCTCTGCGGCCTGATCCTGCGCTCTCAGCTCATCGTCCTGCTCAAGCACAAGGTAACGCTGCCGTCTGTCTGTCTGTGTGTGTGTGGAGGACAGGGCTGTGACGCTGTCGTCTCACCTGGCAGGTGTTTGTGGAGCTGGCTCGGTCCCGGCTGTCTCGGAGGAAGCTCCAGCTGAAGGACTTCAGGGACGCCTACCCTCGCTTCCCCCCCATCCAGAGCATCCACGTGTCCCAGGACGAGAGGGAGTGTATGATGGACCTGACGGAGTTCATGAACCCGACGCCTTACACTGTCCCCATGGTAACGCACACACGCACACACACACACACACGCGCACACACACACACACGGTCTCAGACTCAGTGTGAATGAACCGTGTCTCTCTGCAGGAGACGTCTCTGCCTCGTGTCTTCAAGCTGTTCAGAGCTCTGGGACTCAGACACCTGGTGGTGGTCGACGACACAAACAGGGTGAGTGTGTGTGTGTGTGTGTGTGTGTGTGTCTGTGTGTGTGTGTCTGTGTGTGTGTGTCTGTGTGTGTGTGTGTGTGTGTGTCTGTGTGTGTGTGTCTGTGTGTGTGTATCAGTGTGTGTGTGTCAGTGTGTCTGTCTGTGTGTGTGTCTGTGTCTGTCTGTCTATGTCTGTCTGTCTGTGTCTGTCTGTGTCTGTCTGTCTGTGTCTGTCTGTCTGTGTGTGTGTCTCTGTCTGTGTGTGTGTCTCTGTGTGTCTGTGTGTGTGTCCTCTGAACACTAACACTGCCGTCTGTCCTGACCCTGACCTTGACCCTGACCCTGACCCTGACCCCTCCAGGTGGTGGGGCTGGTGACCAGGAAGGACTTGGCCAGGTATCACGTGGGGAAGCACGGCCTGGAGGAGATGCAGCTGGCCCAGACATAGCAGCAGACACGGCTGATGACCAGCCTCTATGCAGGACTCATCACAGACTCCAGACTCTGTCATTATCATCATTATTATTGTTTGTCACCGGTTTTCTGTCCCGGGCTTCAGACGGTACCGTGTCTTTGTGCTGTGTTGATTTACAGCAGGATGGTTTTATGATGGAGGAGACGTTTTAAAGATGCTGGTTAGGATGATGTCGGTGTAGTTTTCACTGAGAGGTGGCTCTTATTTATTGTTTTAATTTAAAGGTTGTTGGAGGTTTGGCTTCAGTACGTCAGCTCTGCTTCAGGAGCTTCATCTAACGTCTCCAGAAACCTCTGAGACGTTTGCACTTTGAGCCGTTAGAGAAGAAGCTCTGTATGAATGTAAACTTTCTATGTGTGTGATGATCACTCCTGATTAACCCTCTGTCTTAACATTTCTAATGAGCAGTGTTCATTGTCTGTTCTGTTGTACAGATGTCTATTTTATAACCACTGTCTGAATCTTTTGTGAATTAATAAAGTTTATCTATTGTTGCATAAAGTCTCTTTGTTTCAGAAGAACTTTAATATTTATTAATGTTTATTATAACGTCCCGTCTCTAAATAATAAACCTTCTACAGGATCAATCCTTCACAGCTGAAGGTGAATCCTGACACCTGGTGGACGCGTTACTGCAGCTCCTCCAGTCACCTGTTCACCTGTTCAGGTGTTCAGGTTTACCTGAGCTCTGCTGGTTTTGTTCCTGGTTAGCTGTAGCACTGTGTCGCGTTGTAGCCTCCTTCTTATTTTTATTTAGCTTCACTCTGATTTATTTTATCTCTTAAAACTAAAACATGTTGTCTGAAGCTAGCTAGCTAGCTAGCTCATTTTCACGTCTAATGCTAAGCTAGTAATGTTGCTCTCATAAGCTAACCATGTACCTTTGTTTTCTAAAGCTAGCCACAAAATGCTATCATCAAATGCTAACCTAGGTTGCCTAAAGCTAATTATCTAATGCTAACCAGTACATCTGATGCCTAAAGCTAATGTTACGTTATTTAACCATTGAGTAGTTGTTTTTAGCAAGTAGCTAAAAGCTAACTCACAAGCTAATAATGACATCTGTTTGGCTAATTCATTTTAATCTGTCATTAATGTGTTGCTAAATGCTAACTCAGTAAGTCTATCTGAAGTGAACACAGCTAGCTAACTAGCTAATCTGAAGCTAAAGCTAAACTGAGCTATCCATTAGATTTTATTTCCTAATGCTAACGTAGTCAGTTTAAAAAGCTAAATAAATGAGTTAATGTCAAAGTAATAAGTTTAATGATTTAATTACATTTAAAACACGTTTGAGACGTAGCGCGGCTACGAGACGTCTGCAGCAGAAGAAAGGAGGATGAATGAAGAGATCAGCTGTCAGGGCGTGGCCGCTAGCAGACGAGGAAGAGAGGACATAAGACAAACAGAGACAGCGTGATGGACAGTGGAGGGAGACAGTGGAGACATGAAAATGATGGAAATGAAGTGAAAGCATGTGAGGGAGGGAGGAGGAGGAGGAGGGAGGAGGAGGAGGTAAAGGATGAGCTCATTGCAGTCAGTGGGCTGGAGACACGGGGAGGGGGGAGGGAGGGATGGGAGGGGGGGAGGGAGGGATGGGAGGGGTCCTCTGTGAATGAATAGCGTCTGAACACAGACGGCTGAAGCTGCCTCCACCGTTAGCTTCCTGCTACATGAACACACACATCTCTGTCTGAAACACAAGAAGAAGAAGAAGAAGTGCAGGAAGCCAGCTGCATCTCTGCTGCCTCACCCTCCCTCCCTCCCTCCCTCCTCCTCTCTCTCTGTAGCTCACCCACATCCCCATCACATCCACACCCAGAGATCCTGTCTTCTATCAGAGAGATGCTCGTCTGACCAGACGCTCTGCTGCTACCTGTGGAGGTTCCTGCTTCTCTGGTTCTCCGTCAGCCGCCGGCTCACAGAGCGCAGCCCAGACCGAGGCACCATGCTGGGGGTGGACGTGTGTGAGTTTGGGGGTCAGGTGCTGGAGCTGCTGTGGCTAACGATGTGCTACAGAGGTGAGGCCGTGGACAACTTCAGCTTGTTTTATGCTCATTGATCTTTAAACATGTAGAGGGACAGTTAGGACCGTCTGTCTCCGTCCTGCATGGCGGCGGTGGACGTTTTTATGTCCAGCATGAAGACGAGCTGAAGGTGGAGATCGATAGCTATTGATCTCCTCCGCAGCAGGAGTTAAATGATGTCACCACCGTCTGATATTATTTCTACCGGCGGCTTTTGTGTTTGCAACTCTCTCACTGCAGTGCTGTTGATTCAGATGGGTGGGGGTGGATGGGTGGGTGTGGGGGGGTCCCTCATAAAGCTGGGTGTGTTTTCTCAGATTTAAAAAGAGTGAAGACCTTTAAAAAGAAAGATTTACTAACGAAGCTCAGACATCACGTTTATATTCACTGAATCCTGAACGTCTTCCCTCCGACTGTTTCACCGCCTCGTGCTGGGCGGCACGGTGGTGCAGTGGTTAACGCTGACACCTCACAGGGTTCAAACATGTCTGTAAAGAGTTTACAAAGGCTGCCTGCTCCAGGTCCAGGTCCAGGTCCAGGTCCAGGTCCAGGTCCAGCACAAACATTTAATTAGCCCTGAAAGAAAGAAGAATAAAGAATAAAGTGATCCAGAGGAATTTAATCTTCAAAAAGACGCCTTAGTGAGGACGGAGAGATTTGACAGGAACGTGGGAGGTGACTGAGTGGAGGTGGAAAGAGTCGGAGGAAGAGGAGGAGGAGGAGGAGGAGGAGATGGAGGAGGAGGAGGAGGAAAAGAAGGCAGGAGGAAATGATTAGAAGTAGGTGTGAAAGAAAAGAGACGAGAGGAAGAAAGGATTTATTACAGAGAGAGAGAGGGTGAGGTCTGTGTGGTTTATCTGTTTATCACTGAAACATCATCTTATTCTCTATCATCATATCAGTCCTCTATGGCTTATTTCTGCTCCTCCTCCTCCTCCTCCTCCTCCTCCTCCTCCTCCGTCCTCAGGTCAGTGTCTCAGGATCGTCTCCTGCAGATAACTGAGGTGTTTGAGGAGGAGCAGACTCAGACTCCTGAGACCAGTCCAGTTGGTTGGTTAGAAACCCTGAGGACAGATCAGTGTGAGCTGACTCCGTTGGACGTTAATGTCTCCTCGTTATTAGATCAGTGACGACTAGACGACCACAGCTCAGATATCTGGGTCAAAGGAGGACCAGGCAGGTTCTGGTGTGTCCTGCTCCATTGGTTCTAGTCTACCAGGACCAGGACCAGGACCAGAACTAGGACCAGATACAAGGACCAGAACCAGGACCAGGACCAGGACCACATGATGAACTAGACATAGAATAACTGATCAGATGATTCAGGAGAGGACGACTATTATTATCCTGTTAGCTAATAGCTAGTAGCTTCCTGGCATCCTAGCTAACAGTTATTTCCTCTCAGGTGTAGTACAGGTACCAGCTGGTCGTTGTCTTCATGGTGCGTTCAGGTGCAACGTTTTGGTCCAGGTGACATCGCAGTCATATTGGTTGTAAAACACTAAACAAGAGAAGAATCTGTGTGAGCTAGCTAGCTGTTAGATGCTAACCTAATGGTAGTCGCAGTGAGCTGCAGCCTGTATGAGCTAGCTAGCTTTTAGATGCTAACCTAACATTAGCCACAGTCAGCTGCAGCCTGTGTGAGCTAGCTAGCTGTTAGATGCTAACCACAGTGAGCTGCAACCTGTATCAGCTAGCTAGCTGTTAGATGCTAACCACAGTGAGCTGCAGCCTGTATCAGCTAGCTAGCTGTTAGATGCTAACCACAGTGAGCTGCAACCTGTATCAGCTAGCTAGCTGTTAGATGCTAACCACAGTGAGCTGCAGCCAGTATGAGCTAGCTAGCTGTTAGATGCTAACCAAATGCTAGCCGCAGTGAGCTGCAGCCTGAATGAGCTAGCTAGCTGTTAGATGCTAACCTAATGGTAGCCGCAGTGAGCTGCAGCATGTATGGGCTAGCTAGCTGTTAGATGCTAACCTAATGGTAGCCGCAGTGAGCTGCAGCATGTATGGGCTAGCTAGCTGTTAGATGCTAACCTAATGGTAGCCGCAGTGAGCTGCAGCATGTATGGGCTAGCTAGCTGTTAGATGCTAACCTAATGGTAGCCGCAGTGAGCTGCAGCATGTATGGGCTAGCTAGCTGTTAGATGCTAACCTAATGCTAGCGACAGTGAGCTGCAGGTCTGAACTGCAGAGTAAAGTAATGAAAGACAGAAGCAGCTCTGGTAACGTTCACGTCTGACAGGACAGGAAGTGTCCTCCATCTGATCCATTAGAGCGATGCATTAGAAGCATCAGCTCCCTGATAAAGGACCAGGCAGACAGACGATCTGCTGCTGCTGCTGCTTTTTATGTTTTAATTCATCTTAGGTCTGATACTGTTGGACAGTTTACTCTGATCTGATCACATCATCAGGTCACATGGTTCTAGATGTTTCTAGATCAGTCCAGATGTTAAATCTCTCCTCGTTAAATCTCCTTAAATCTTTAGTTAAAAGCTTTTTTCTTTCTGCCAAACGATGACGATGAGAATTAAACAAAGTGCATCAGATTTAAATCCTCAGCTAATTCATTCACGTGTGTTTAATCACCTGAAACCAGAGATGTGCAGCTTTAAATCAGCTGGATCTTCAGTATCTGCTGCTCATGTAAACATGGAGAAGAGTCAGTGTGACGGAGGAAGCTCTGCAGAGACTGAATATCTGACGTCAGATTATTATCAGCAGACTGTGTCTGTGTGGAGTCAATCAAAGAGGCCACGCCCCTTAATTATTCACACCTTTAACCCTTGATCTACTTTAGACAGGTGAGCTCCAGAGACCAGAACATGAGTTAGAGGTCTATGGGTCTGAGTGATGGAGCCTCTAGTGGACGGGAGATGAACTGCAGCTCTTTATGCTCCTTCAGGTTGTTGTAGTTTAAACCGTCTCACATCAGATAAACGTCTGATATCAGAGAGTATCTCACACGTAAATGCTGAAACTCATTCCTTACCCTGTGGCTCAGTGGACCAGTGGACCAGTGGACCAGTGGACCAGAGCATTAGAGGTTTGATCCTGGTGCATGGAGCATGGAGCAGGTAGAAGAGCTTGATATTAAAATGATTTGTTTCTAGAGACTTAGAAGCATAAATCACCTCAGTGTCTCTGTGGAGACGGGTTCAGCTTCACACAGATCAGGTCCACTCTCATCTCCAGCTTCAGTCTCTGAGTTTCCTGACAGGTGAGAACATGAGTGTGACAGGTGGGTGAGCTCACCTGTCCTCTGGTGTCAGCTGGGTCTGATTAACCTGGAAACGTCCCCCGGATAGATCCTCATCCTCAGGGTGATGCTATGGCCAGCAGAGGTGAAGCAGTTGCCACGGTAACGGGTGAAGACAGTCATGCTTGGGATGGAAACACAGGCCGAGGTTTTAACATCTGTGCCTGTAAAATGTTTTGTAGTTTAGATTCAGCTTCGTGTCGTAGCCGTCTGGTTCCTGAGGTGTTCCAGGTTCTGGTCCAGTTAATCCAGAACCACCTCAGTCAGGTTCAGGTCTGGAGCTGATGGCGGAGAACCGGTCGTCTGATGGTTCTAGTGTAGGAGCTCAGTGAGAGGTGGTCAGAGCAGTTCCTCTGATAACGACGTCCTCTTCTCTCTGGAAGGTCTGATCGGTGAGAAGGATCTACCGATGGAGGAGGACGACAACGACAGGAACCTGAACTACAATCCTCCGGCTCAGAAGACTCTGCAGGAGATCCAGGAGCTGGACAAAGACGACGAGAGTCTGGTGAAGTACAAGCAGACGCTGCTGGGCCCCGAGGCCCTGATGGCAGGTGAGTTTACCTGAACCGCTAGTAGCCTTAGCATCTGAGCAGCTAACACGTCACTGTAGCCTTAGCATCTGAGCAGCTAACACGTCACTGTAGCCTTAGCATCTGAGCCGCTAACACGTCACTGTAGCCTTAGCATCTGAGCCGCTAACACGTTACTGTAGCCTTAGCATCTGAGCAGCTAACACGTCACTGTAGCCTTAGCATCTGAGCAGCTAACACGTCACTGTAGCCTTAGCATCTGAGCCGCTAACACGTCACTGTAGCCTTAGCATCTGAGCCGCTAACACGTTACTGTAGCCTTAGCATCTGAGCCGCTAACACGTCACTGTAGCCTTAGCATCTGAGCCGCTAACACGTCACTGTAGCCTTCAGTAATTTTATTACACACTACTATCTGATTCCACCTGCTTCCATGCAGTGATGCTAAGCTAAGCTAATCCTGACCCAGTGTGTTCATGTCCTGCAGGCGACTCTGGACCAAATGTCACGGTGTCCAGACTGACTCTGCTGTGTGACGACGCTCCTGAACCAATCAGCATGGACCTGACAGGTAACACTGAGTCCCTGAACGCACCAGCAGTGGTGGTGGAGGTGATGGAGGTGATGGAGGTGATGGAGGTGATGGAGGTGGTGGAGGTGGTGGAGGTGATGGAGGTGGTGGAGGTGATGGAGGTGATGGAGGTGGTGGAGGTGGTGGAGGTGATGGAGGTGATGGAGGTGGTGGAGGTGGTGGAGGTGATGGAGGTGATGGAGGTGATGGAGGTGGTGGAGGTGATGGAGGTGGTGGAGGTGGTGGAGGTGATGGAGGTGATGGAGGTGGTGGAGGTGGTGGAGGTGATGGAGGTGGTGGAGGTGATGGAGCTGGTGGAGGTGGTGGAGGTGATGGAGGTGGTGGAGGTGATGGAGGTGGTGGAGGTGGTGGAGGTGGTGGAGGTGGTGGAGGTGGTGGAGGTGATGGAGGTGGTGGAGGTGGTGGAGGTGATGGAGGTGGTGGAGGTGGTGGAGGTGGTGGAGGTGATGGAGGTGATGGAGGTGGTGGAGGTGATGGAGGTGGTGGAGGTGGTGGAGGTGATGGAGGTGGTGGAGGTGATGGAGCTGGTGGAGGTGGTGGAGGTGATGGAGGTGATGGAGCTGGTGGAGGATCATGTTTCCATTAGAGACCATTAGTGAGGCAGCGTCAGTTAAAGTAATCACATTAAACTCAATCAGCAGCGTCCATGGTCATGATCTATGCTTTTATTTTGAATGTTGGCTGCCTCCTGCCTCCTGCCTCCTTCCTCCCCCCTTCCTCCCCCTCCTGCCTCCTTCCTCCCCCTCCTCCCCCCTTCCTCCCCCCTTCATCTCCCTCCCCCCCCCTTCCTCTCCCGTCTGTCTCCAGTGTCTGTCTTTAAATGCATCTTTAAACTGATTACAGCAGCAGACTCAGGAGAACCCTCAGCACGGCTCAGATCCATCTTTACCTGAACCTCCTCCTCCAGCTGCTGCTCTCACTCTTAAACTAATTTATAATAAAGAGATTTATTAGTTTTTAGTTTATTCCTCCCGTTGACTGTGTGGTGTGTTTGCTGCTGTAGGAGATCTGAGCGCTCTGAGGGAGAAGAGCGTCTCTCTGCAGGAAGGAGCTCGATACCGACTAAAGATCAACTTCAAGGTAAAACTGGAATCAATGATCAGAGATGGTTAGTGGAAACCAGGAAGTGACCAACCAGAGTGATGAATCAGTGATCTGTGATCCATTAACACCAGTGATCAGTGATCCATTAACACCAGTGATCAGTGATCCATTAACACCAGTGATCAGTGATCCATTAACACCAGTGATCTGTGATCCATTAACACCAGTGATCAGTGATCCATTAACACCAGTGATCTGTGATCCATTAACACCAGTGATCTGTGATCCATTAACACCAGTGATCAGTGATCCATTAACACCAGTGATCTGTGATCCATTAACACCAGTGATCAGTGATCCATTAACACCAGTGATCTGTGATCTATTAACACCAGTGATCTGTGATCCATTAACACATTGATCTGTGATCCATTAACACCAGTGATCTGTGATCCATTAACACCAGTGATCAGTGATCCATTAACACCAGTGATCTGTGATCCACTAACACCAGTGATCTGTGATCCACTAACACCAGTGATCTGTGATCCATTAACACCAGTGATCTGTGATCCATTAACACCAGTGATCAGTGATCCATTAACACCAGTGATCTGTGATCCACTAACACCAGTGATCTGTGATCCATTAACACCAGTGATCTGTGATCCATTAACACCAGTGATCAGTGATCCATTAACACCAGTGATCTGTGATCCACTAACACCAGTGATCAGTGATCCATTAACACCAGTGATCTGTGATCCACTAACACCAGTGATCAGTGATCCATTAACACCAGTGATCAGTGATCCATTAACACCAGTGATCTGTGATCCACTAACACCAGTGATCTGTGATCCATTAACACCAGTGATCTGTGATCCATTAACACCAGTGATCTGTGATCCACTAACACCAGTGATCTGTGATCCATTAACACCAGTGATCAGTGATCCATTAACACCAGTGATCTGTGATCCATTAACACCAGTGATCAGTGATCCATTAACACCAGTGATCTGTGATCCATTAACACCAGTGATCTGTGATCCACTAACACCAGTGATCAGTGATCCACTAACACCAGTGATCTGTGATCCATTAACACCAGTGATCTGTGATCCATTAACACCAGTGATCTGTGATCCACTAACACCAGTGATCTGTGATCCATTAACACCAGTGATCTGTGATCCATTAACATTAACACCAGTGATCTGTGATCCACTAACACCAGTGATCTGTGATCCACTAACACCAGTGATCTGTGATCCACTAACACCAGTGATCTGTGATCCATTAACACCAGTGATCTGTGATCCATTAACATTAACACCAGTGATCTGTGATCCATTAACACCAGTGATCTGTGATCCATTAACATTAACACCAGTGATCTGTGATCCACTAACACCAGTGATCTGTGATCCACTAACACCAGTGATCTGTGATCCACTAACACCAGTGATCTGTGATCCATTAACACCAGTGATCTGTGATCCATTAACATTAACACCAGTGATCTGTGATCCACTAACACCAGTGATCTGTGATCCACTAACACCAGTGATCTGTGATCCATTAACATTAACACCAGTGATCTGTGATCCACTAACACCAGTGATCTGTGATCCACTAACACCAGTGATCTGTGATCCATTAACATTAACACCAGTGATCTGTGATCCACTGACACCAGTGATCTGTGATCCACTGACACCAGTGATCTGTGATCCACTGACACCAGTGATCTGTGATCCACTGACACCAGTGATCTGTGATCCATTAACACATTGATCTGTGATCCACTAACACTGACACCAGTGATCTGTGATCCACTAACACCAGTGATCTGTGATCCATTAACACCAGTGATCTGTGATCCACTAACACCAGTGATCTGTGATCCATTAACACCAGTGATCTGTGATCCACTAACACCAGTGATCTGTGATCCATTAACATTAACACCAGTGATCTGTGATCCATTAACACCAGTGATCTGTGATCCATTAACACCAGTGATCTGTGATCCACTAACACTGACACCAGTGATCTGTGATCCACTAACACCAGTGATCTGTGATCCATTAACACCAGTGATCTGTGATCCACTGACACCAGTGATCTGTGATCCACTGACACCAGTGATCTGTGATCCACTGACACCAGTGATCTGTGATCCACTGACACCAGTGATCTGTGATCCATTAACATTAACACCAGTGATCTGTGATCCATTAACACTGTTACCTGTGATCTGTCATGTGACGTGTGTCTGCAGGTGAACAGAGAAATCGTCTCTGGTCTGAAGTATCGTCATGTGACCTACAGGAAAGGAGTGAGAGGTAAGACCAGTTTGAAAGAGGACGAGGAGAAGACATTAGGAGTCAGGGATGAGTGAAACTGGATCAGCTTTTATTTGGACACAGATATTTTGTCTTTAATTAAAGGTTTTATTTATTTTATTTATATTTTATGTTTAATGAAACCCAACTGACTCCTCTGTCCCCCCACCCCATCTGTCCCCCGTCTGTCCCCCGTCTGTCCCCCGTCTGTCCCCAGTTAATAAGCTGGTGTACATGGTGGGGAGTTACGGCCCTCGGCCTGAGGACCAGGAGTTCGTGTCCCCGGCTGACGAGGCTCCTAAAGGTCTGATGTCTCGTGGTCAGTATCAGATCAAGTCCTGCCTCGTAGACGACGACAAGAACGTCTTCTTGTCCTGGGAGTGGAACCTGAACATCAGCAAGGACTGGAACTAACGGAGACAGAGACAGGAGGCTGTCCTCCTCCTCCTCGTCCTCCTCGTCCTCCTCGTCCTCCTCCTCGTCCGTCTGATGATTCACTACGTCTGCATCACGTCCGTCCTCAGTTTAAGAATCAAGAATCTGTTAAAACGTTAAATGAAAACGTTTGACTTCAGATTTAATGTCTGGTGAGACGCTGCAGGACACTTTGCTAAATCTAATCCTGCAACAGCTTCATAATCCAGTTTTAATTTAATCTGTGATCCTGCGTCTTTCAATCTGGTCCACATTTAATTTACAACTTTGATTAAAATCATTCACAAAGTAAAAGTTAGATAGAGGTGTTTTTATTGAAGTTAAATTAAACATTAAAATCTGATCATTACTGGATATTAAATGCTTTTATTAACGTTGATGAATTAACTTTAAATGAATGAAACATCGCCCCCAGTCTGCTGAGTCTGGAATTACAGGTAACATCCAAACAAATCTGAAGTTTATTTTAGAATTGTTTTAAACTGACATTAAACTCATAGATCTTTATCAGCTGTTTTAAGGTTTATCCTCTACAGACCTTTAGGAACAAAGTTAAATAAATGAAGGCTGTTAAAAGAAGCTTTGCTCAAACCTCAGACGTTGACTTTTCTTCCGTCTGAATCGTCGACAGATTTCTTCTCCAGTTTCTGGTTTTGTTGGTCGATCAGTGAGTTTTTCTTTTCTACTAAACAGGAAGTGAAAAAGCTTTGGCGACGCTCTGGAGGATCTGTGTGTATTTAAAACGTTTCGTGTGTGTGGAGCTTTTTGAACGAGCTGTAGAAGCTGATGCATGTTCTTCATCTGATCATCTCTGAACCGAGGACATGAATCTGTACGAGGCTTCGTCACCGTGTTTTTGGATCTCGTCTGTAGCTGAGAAACCATTTGAGTGAATCCTTGTGAACGTCGGCTCGTTGGTGTTGCATGGTCTAGAAAAGATTCTCTACTTCCTTTTTTTTTATAACTTTATTCTAAAATGTGATTAAAATAATAAAAAAATATCCAAATGTCAAAGAGCAGAGGATCCTGAGTCTGATCAGTCGATTGTTGGTGTCAAATCTTTTAATAAAGATAATTCAAACAAGCAGTTTCTCCTTTAACACAACAACAGAAATAAAGAAAAGAGTTTTTGTCTCTTTTATTACTTTACCAACATGAGGACAGATCAGCTACAGACTCATGAATGGCTTCAGCTTCATCTTTAACACCAGTCTTTCTGTCCATGGTGGCTCGGTGCCCGTCCTCTGCAGACTCATCCGGCCGTGGCCGTGGCGTCCGTGGCCGTGGCGTCGGTGGCCGTGGCGTCCGTGGTGTTGTTGCTGCTCAGCGTCTGCTCCAGCAGAGCTCGCTGCGCGGTGGCCGGCAGGTAGAGGAAGGAGTAGAGCAGAGCCAGCAGCAGCAGGGCCAGCAGCAGAGGGACGCCCCAGTCCGTCGTCATGATGGGCTCATCACAGCGAGCCTGCAGGAAGGACTTAGGCATGGCTGGGCTCTGGAGGTCACACACAAGCTCTCACTCTTTATTCAGCTCAATGAAAGCTCTGACGGACGCTGCATGAAGACACAGATCACCAGACTGGATCCATCTCTGCAGGAAGCTGCTTCACAGAGCATCAAGCCACATACGTCCAGAGCAGGATCAAAGAAAAGCTGGAAATAAAATGTGAGCCCCCGTCCTCTTGGTCTGACTCAAACATCTGGGTTCCTGTGGGACACGTGCTGCAGGTAAACCGTCCATCTGTCCTCAGCCTGGACACGATTTAATCTGGATGTTACACAACAGTCACCACAAACACCTGACTCACAGCAGGACCACGGCACGGCGGCTTTATCAAACGCCAATTATATAATGAGATTACTAATCATTCTTGATCTTCTTAAACACGTTCATATCTGACGGTGTTCAGGGATTACTGAACTTTATTCAACACAAACGGTCGTCAGGATATTTAGAGGTCACAGAGACAATCAGAGGATTAAAGCCAGAATGAAAACCTGAACCAGATCCAGACTAAAGGATGAAGAGCAGACGTCAAACCTTCATGAATAAATCAGCATCAGGTGAAGAGATTAACGGAGAAACATGGAGGAAGAAAAACAAGAGGAACCAAGATGAATCTATGTGGACAGAGACCATGGAGACATCTTGGTCGTCTTTTAAGACATTCAGGACATGGAGGAGGACATGGAGGAGGACATAGTACTTCTTCTGTTTCATGCTCAGTTGTGAAAGATTGTGATTGAGACACAGAAAACGATTCAGAGCTCGTAGTGTAACAGACCTGAGCTGTAGATGAGACATCGTCTGATGAGAGGTTTGAACAAAACTCTGGATTCAGAACTTTTACATTTGGACACTTTAACAGTCTGTTACTGGTCTAACCCTTAGTAAATAAATAAATCACATAAAATCTACTGTTTCCTGTAAAGAGCAACATTCAGACATTTAAAACGCCTGACATTTAGCTGCAGTAATGAGTCTGAAGTCATTGTTTTAGGTAAAAGCTGCATTTGATCCAGAGAAGAAGTCACAACATGAACATGAACATCATCTACAAGTTTCTGTTTACTCAGCTTTTTTCATATGTTTATTTATTAAACTTCAGAATCATTCAAATCTAATAAAACGAACTATGTTTAAAATAAATGATCTGTTTTCTTTAATTAGATTTCATCAAAACAAAACAAACCTTCTTCCGGTAACAGACCTAAACAAAGCGTCTCTCCAGCAGAGGGCGCTGACGACATTTCATCTCTGACGAAGAAGAAAGTGGCGCATGCGCAGTCCACTCCTGTGGCTGTGGTTTTGTTTACATCCGTCGGGACGTTGTTCATTGTCTCTCTCATTCTTTTTCTCTGTTTTTATTTAAGGTGAGTTACAGAACAAGCTTCTTCTTCATATCCGGTCCAGTCCGGCTTCAGGAAGCTACAGACCGTTAGCTTACAGCGTTAGCTTACAGCATGTAGCAAACTGACGGTGTTAGCATGCTAGCTAGTTAGCCGCCGTCCAACCTACTGCACTAATGTATGACATTATTATGTCTAATATTTAATAAAGAGATTTTATATTATTAGAGTTCTTATATCCATGATGTACAGCTGATGTTTTTATAAAACATGACACGTGTGCTTTGAATAGTTTAAATATTTAAATATAAATTAGCTTCACATCCACAACAGCTTGACACCAGGTAATATAATATAATAATAATATTAACAGATGTATTATTACTTACAGTGCTTTTTTTAATTTAAATATAATCTGATGGATTTATTTAGTTTTATTTATGAGTTTATTTCAGCTCCAGTTAATAACTGAATGAAGATGAGGTTTAAAATCAGCTGATCACAGAGTCAGTGAAGAAAACTGAACCTGAGAGAAAGTAGAGCAGCGACACATCTGGAAGACACAAGCAGAACTAATATAGATCTGAGAAATAAACATATTTTATAGAAATTTAAATGTCCCAGAAAGTAAAGCGTTCACAGAACACCACGTTAAGATAAATTAAATTATACTGAAGCCACAAAATTAAACTCCTCGGTCTGATAGTGGAAACCAGAAGCAGTCTATTGTGTCGACTCTTCTGCTTCTGATCAAAACCAAACGTCTGTCCACTCTGAGGGACGTTCTTCTTATCATTAAAGATCAGTAGCTGAGTGATCAGATCACCTTTAATGATCAGACCAGATGATGGACGATGTCCTGAATTCCCTGCAGGTCTGGATGAGTCAGCTGACGGCGGCGTGATGAGCACAGAGCTGGTTCGTCTGGACGGCCTGCGTGTCCTGTACCAGAGTGACGACTACATCGTGGTGGACAAACACTGGGACATCCGCATCGACAGTAAGATGTGGTACGAGAAACAGACGGTCCAGGCTCAGCTCCGACAGCGCTTCCCTCACCTGGCAGACCCCAACACCTACTACGGCTTCAGGTCAGAGTCACATGAGCCTGGGACATCCTCATCACTCAGAGCTGACTCTTCATCGTCTCTTCATCGTCTCTTCTTCTTCTTCCAGGTTCTGTCACCAGCTGGATTTCTCCACCAGCGGAGCTCTCTGCGTCGCCCTCAGTAAAGCTGCTGCTGGCAAAGCCTACCGCTGCTTCAAGGACCGGACGGTCACCAAGGCGTACCTCGCTCTGGTCTGGAGCTGAGACACACTCATCGTCTATGAACGTGTCTCTGGAAAGACTCTAATCTGAGGTTTATGTTCCAGGTCCGAGGCTGGGTCCAAGAAGAGACACAGACTCTGAGCTTCTCCATCGGGAGGAACTCAACGGAGGGAAAAACACACATGATGTGTGTAGAGGGAACAGAAGGTACCTGTGTTTTAAACTCGTGTCCTGTAGATTAAATGAATTCAGATGAAACATGAAGCATCTGGTCTGACCTTTGCCGTCTCCTCTCGTCAGGTTGTGAGAACCCGAAGCCGTGTCAGACCGAGCTGACGGTGCTGGAGTACGGCTCGTACGACGGAGACCGAGTCACTAAAGTTCTGCTGCAGCCGCTCACTGGTACCTTCAACAGACACGTCTCTAATGACCACGTTCACTTCCTGCCAGATAATGAACCAAATGAAATGTGATTTCCTGCAGGACGAACCCACCAGCTCAGGGTCCACTGCAGCGCCATCGGCCACGCCATCGTAGGAGACTTCACCTACAGCTCAGGAGCAGACGACGCCCCGTACCGCATGATGCTCCACGCTCACCTCCTCCACATCCCCTTGGAGCCCCAGCCCCTGCTCGTCACCGCCGGAGACCCCTTTGTCCCCACGGCAGATCCAAAATGGCTCCCAGAGCGCTCGTTACGGACGCTAACGGACACGGTGGAGGCTCTGCTGCAGCACAGAGGAGAGGAGGACAGGAGGAAGAAATAGGAGGAGGAGGAGGAGGAGAGGAGACGAAGGAAGGAGCAGAGGACTGAGGAGGAGAGTGAGGAGCAGAGGAGGAGGTGTCAGGAGTGGCTGAGTGAATGGGCCGGAGACTGACGCAGGATTTTATTTCATTTAAATTCATTTTAGCTGTTGATGATCAAACACTTATTTAAATCAACATTCATCCTCATGGAGGATCTGTGGTGCAGATAAAGTCTTTCTGTTATTTCATCTCCATCCACTGACTCTATTAAACGTGTTTAACATTAAATGTAAGGTTTGTTTACTGTGAAAGAAATACCTCCTTCATCCTCAGACGTTTCTATGTGTGTGTCATCGATGTGTTTCCTTCATCACCGTTTCTCCTGAATGTCAGTGAATGCATCGGCAATAAAAGAAACTGAACTGAAGCAGATCAACGGTTACACTGAGACACGCTGCTGTTCATGCTTTTATTGGATTAATGTGTCCGGATGAGAAATGTTTTATTTTATTATTATTATTATTATTATTATTATATAGTATAAGAGTCCATGATTAAAGTTTCTTTCTGCAGTCACATAAAGGACTGGGTCTCTGTTTACAGTTTATATTAATCTCAAGTGTTTCTGCTGAATAATCAGGATATTTATTTAAATAGACAACTTCATTGATCTTTAATAATCATTTTATCAGAAATATCAAAGAGTTTAATACTGGAGGTTTACAGCAGGTAGATTATTATATAATTAAAATAATGATATTAAATTAACAACAAATATCAATAAACATTAAAACAACAAGACTTGAATCACGTTATAAATGTTTACCTGAGAGAAAAGCATCGCGCGTAGAAAACTACATTACCCATGATGCCGCGGCGCGACTCAGGCACCCGGAAGCGATGCATCCGCGAGCTGAACATCAGCTGATAGTCGAGCAGCCGTTGAGACAGAGACGTCAGTTAGTTCCAGTGTTTCGTTAAAAGCAGTTATGGCCGCTGAGATTTTCTCCTATGAAAGTTTAGTTCACGCTGTTTCTGGAGCCGTGGTGAGTTAGCTTCACGTTTCATTGTTAGCGGTACAGCTCCTGAACAGAACTCCATTCAAAATCCATCGCATTCTGGTGTCACAGATGTTACACTATCAAGCGCATTGTGAAATGCTTAGACATCATGTAATAATATATGTATAACATATTAAACCTGCCGGAATAAACAGTGTGTTATGATCACATAGAGAGTAAAGTAACTTTAGTTTTAATGTGCTCTCTGCTGTTGGGCTTGTGTCTGCTTAAATAGTTTGATTTTTGAATGGAGTTTGGTGTGTCTGGAGTGAAAGTGTCGCTTTCTAACTTTGGTGCGTTTCAGGGGAGTGTGACAGCAATGACAGTCTTCTTCCCTCTTGACACAGCCAGACTACGGCTTCAGGGTGAGATATGATTTAATAACGTTAAATAATAATAATAATAATAATCAGGAGGACGCGTTTAAAAGTCTTCTCTGGTGTTTGAGCAGTGGATGAAAACAGGAAGGCCAAATCTACGCCAGCCATCCTGGCAGAAATCATCAGAGAGGAAGGACTGTGAGTGAAACCGTGACTCAGTTTCTCATCAGATTTCATCCACCTGTTTGACTCATGAGACGTGTCCCCGTGTTTGTCGTCCCCCTGCAGACTGGCTCCCTACAGAGGATGGTTCCCGGTCATCTGCAGCCTGTGCTGCTCCAACTTTGTCTACTTCTACTGCTTCCACTGGCTGAAGGCCGGCTGGCTGAAGGGGAGGCAGTCATCGCCCAGCACTGACCTGGTCATAGGCATCGCTGCAGGTGAGACCACATGACTGAGCAGGCTCACCTGTCACAGCTCAGCACTCTACGGTTTGTAAAAACGAACCTGTTGACCTCCACCTGCCTCTGTCTGTCTGTCCAGGTGTTGTAAATGTCCTGGTCACCACTCCTCTGTGGGTGGTCAACACCAGACTGAAGCTTCAGGGCTCCAGGTTTCGCAGCGCAGACCTCCAGACTACCAGCTACTCAGGCATTCTGGGTAAACGCTTCATGTCTGGACGTTCATCGTCTCAGACCACAGCTGCAGTCGCTGAGCGTTTCTTTTCTTCTCCTGATGCAGATGCGTTTGTGCAGATCTTCAGGGATGAAGGTCTGGGGGCGCTGTGGAACGGGACCTTCCCGTCACTGCTGCTGGTCCTGAACCCGGCCGTCCACTTCATGATATACGAAGGCCTGAAGAGGCAGCTGAGGAGAGGAGCTCCCAGGGAGGTGAGAGACATTATCTGGATGAGAGGACACTAGCTATGCCTGGTCACATGACAGCCTTGGCTTAAGCAGAGGTCAGAGGTCAGCATGTGATTGACTCCAGCGCTGCTCTGTGTCTTTCAAAGCTCTCGTCTCTGGAGGTCTTCATCATCGGAGCTGTGGCTAAAACCGTGGCCACCACCGTCACGTATCCACTGCAGACGATTCAGTCCATCCTCAGGGTAGGTCTCACCAGACGACCACGTTCACATCAGCTCAGATAAGGTTTACTAATCATCTACTGATGCATCTGCTCCACGTGAGCTAAACAGGAGGGACAGAAACATGGAGGTAGGAACGCAGCCTGTAGTTTAAACTAGTGTTTGAAAAGATGAACCAAGATGGAGTCCATGAGGACAGAGACGCTGGAGACGTGGAGACATGCTGGTCGTCTTAGACTCTACACATTCAGGACATAGACTATTTCCAGTAGATGCTCCTCTTCATCAGTAGTTCTGCACTGATCCGTGTTTTGATGTAAACATGTTACAGACGTATTAATGATGTCATATATCTGTTTAGGTGATTCAGTAGTTTTTAGAGCAGAGGAACCTTTAACGTCATGTTTTCATCCATGCTTCAGTTCGGTCAGTTCAACGCGTCGACAGAAAGAAGGTCCAGACTTCTGTCCAGCCTGAGGACGGTCCAGAGTCTGCTGGTCAACAGGGTGAGGTGAGAGAGAGCATTTTATTTTATAAATCACCTACATGTGCTCTGACATTCATTCTGTCCGTGACGTGATGTGTCCTGGTTCTCTGCTGCAGGAAGTCTGGTGTGTTGGGTCTGTTTAAGGGTCTGGAGGCCAAGCTGCTGCAGACGGTGCTGACGGCCGCCCTCATGTTCCTCCTGTACGAGAAGATAGCCAGCGGTACCTTCAGAGTCATGGGACTGAGCAGCAACCGCTACAGGAAACACTAACTGTGACGATGAACTGATCAGACGTCCACGATTTAAACTTTATGAGAAACTCTGCTGTAAACTTCTCAGGCTGTAAATACTCGGTCCAATAAAACACGACAAACCTCTGAGTGCAGTGCCTTCCTCTTCCTCTTCCTCCTCCTCTTCCTCTTTTTCTTCTTCTTTTGTAAAATGAATAATGTAATGGTACAATAACAATAATAGATTGTTTTCTATTTAATGTGTTTTATTTCTCCACTTTCAGGATGAAAAAACATTTAAATGGCAAAATAAAAATCCTATTCTTTTTCTTTTCTTATAAATGTGCTCATATACATAAATATAAACGGTACATATAATGAATAACACTGAGTCTGTGAAGGTCTGAGTCATAGTTTATCCAAAAAAGGATCAGAAAGGGCAAAGGGACTATATATATATAAATATATATATAATATATAATGTATAATATAAAGGTTAATGTCTAGCACACGTCAGGTTATATCAGAGTGTTATATTTATGACTCTCATGTATTATGTGTTTTTATCCAGACTCCGGTAGCCGCTGTCCTGACACCGTCGCTCCGTGTCGTACACGTGGATACCGGCCCGTGCTGCTCTCTAAACCGGCGGATGGTGTGCGCGTCGCAGCGGACGCCGCCGCTCGTCCATCCACATACCGTAGAGATCTACCGGGAGCTGCTAACGAGACGCGGCCGCGGCTCACACTCCCTCATTACGTAAGCGGTTCAGCGGCGGAGCTCTGCGGGACTGTTCAGCTCGATTTGTGCCTTTTTCACCGACATGGACCCGGCTACGACTAAAGACACCGAGAAGAACTGCGTCCTGTGCTGCCAAGAGGTCGACATCTTCGCCTTAGGAAAATGCGACCACCCGGTTTGTTACCGCTGCTCCACCAAGATGAGGGTCCTGTGCGACCAGAAGTACTGCGCTGTCTGCCGGGAGGAGCTCGACAAGGTACGGCCTCAGCGCCTACTCTAGCCCGGGGATGGAGTTAGCTAGGCCGCGACTTCCTGGTTGTTCTATTTTAGAAAACAAAAATAATTTTCATGACAGTTTTTCAGTAGGATTCACTATAAACGGACAACATTTAAAATATGAACAACTAACTGCTCAGGATACTTTTTATCTTTCTACCATTAGCATGGCTAATCTATCGATAGAGCGGCTAAGCTAAGTTTAGCATTAGGTAAGCTAGCATGTCAACTTTAGAGTTAGCTAACAAATGTAGCTTCCGTACGTGAGCAGGAGGCAGCATGCTAACTAACCGGCTAGCTTTATGGCTTAACGTGACACCTGATTTATAGCAGCTAACGATGCTAACAGTAGAATATCTGTCCAGGTGAATAAAGGACTTTAGCCAAGTTGTTAACGCAGGTGGACGGTCATGATGACAGGGGCCTCGGAGCACACCACTCCCTTCAGAAGTTAAGCTAGCTGTCAGCTACTGTTAGTGCTGGAGGGGAGCGTTTAATGTCCAGCACATAAACCTCAGAGCCTGACTCTTCTGACTCATGTTCTCATGTTCTGACTGGTTTGATGTTCTCAGGTGGTGTTTGTGAAGAAACTGGAGGCCTATCAGGCTCTGCCCTATCAGCAGTTCCCCTGTGACAAGAAGCACGACATCTATTTTGGCGATGAGAAGATCTACAGCCAGTACAGGTGCTGGACGAGCCCGTTCTGTTATTATCTGTAAACTTTAATCAGACACAGAGTGATTAGATCCAGAGAAGATGGACTGGTTTGGTTTTTAAAGACGTTGTTCTCTTGTACAGCAGCAGCTCCAGGTGAGTGTCAGGTCATTAACAGACTCTAGTCATGTGACCATCAGGCGACACCACCTTCAGATAAGAAACCTCAGCGGTTAACTCCTCACCGATCGTTCAGAGCTGATGACTACGATCAAACGTCTTTTATAAGCGTCTTTGTCTGATCTTTGTTGTTTTGGATCCACGATGATCTGGATCAGACCTCCAGTCTTATCTTCCTGTGATATCTCCACTCTGTGTTCTCACAGTAAATCAGAGCCTTTATCTTAAAGTTAATTAACCTTTGTCGTCTTAACTTTTCCCGGTGTGTGTGTGTGTGTGTTTTTCTCAGACATCTGCTGCTGTCGGTCTGTGTCCGCTGTTCAGAGCCCAAGGTTTTCTCCAGGTTTGAGGAGCTGGAGCAGCACATGAGGAAGCAGCACGAGCTCTTCTGCTGCAAACTCTGCACGAAGCATCTCAAGGTGAGTGAGCAGGAGCCAATGGGATCGCAGGATGAGGCAGAGCGCAGGTATCGGCTCAGAAATAAAACATGGATCAGATAAACAGATAAGCTACTGTTTAAGAATCATTTGTAAAATAATATAAATATCTGATGCTGCTCGTTACATTCACCGTGTTGGCTGCCGGTACCAGGTGAGCGCTGTCAGGTCGTACGGTCCTTAAACGCCTCGTCTCCCTCCAGATCTTCTCCCATGAGAGGAAGTGGTATAACCGGAAGGAGCTGGCACGGCACCGAGCGCACGGAGACCCGGACGACACCAGCCACAGAGGACACCCGCTCTGCAAGTTCTGTGACGACCGTTACCTGGACAACGACGAGCTGCTGAAACACCTGCGCAGGGACCACTACTTCTGCCACTTCTGTGACGCAGACGGCTCTCAGGAATACTACAGGTGAGGACTCGTCTCCGTCTCTGGTGCAGGTGAGGTGAGCGTGAGGTAAAGCTGATGTCTGTGTCGGACCCTGCAGTGACTACCGGTACCTGAGCGATCACTTCAGAGAGAGCCACTACCTGTGTGAGGAAGGCCGCTGCGCCTCTGAACAGTTCACTCATGCATTCCGCTCTGAGATCGACTACAAGGCCCACAAGGCTGCAGCGCACAGCAAGAACCGAGCCGAGGCCCGACAGAACCGCCACATCGACCTGCAGTTCAACTACGCCCCGAGACCACAGAGGAGGAACGACGGTGGGTGTCGAGACGCATCAGTGTTATCGATCTGTGACTGTGTGACGTGAACGTGGATAATAAATCACACATCATCTCCAGGTCTGGTGACGGGAGACGACTACGAGGAGGCACGACACAACCGAGGAGGACGAGGACGACCTCAGGGAGGACAGAAGAGCTGGAGGTACTCCAGGTGAGTCCTCCTCCTTCATCTCCTCCTCTTTCATCTTTTCTGACTTTTGCATCTTCTTCTTCATCTCCTTCATCATCTTGTTCCTTCTCCTCTTTCCTTCCACCTCCTCCTTTATCTTTTTTTTCTTACTTTTCCGTCCCCTCCTCTTTTCTTCTTCTTCTCCTTTAACTCCTCCTCTTTTCTTCTTCTTCTCTTCCTTTAACTCCTCCTCTTTTGGTTACTATTAATGTCCAGAGAGGAGGAGGACCGACAGGTGGAAGCTGCTCTGAGGGCGTCCATGATGAAGCACAGGCAGGAGGAGAGGGCGTCCATGATGAAGCACAGGCAGGAGGAGAGGGCGTCCATGATGAAGCACAGGCAGGAGGAGAGGGCGTCCCAGCAGCAGGAGAGGAGCGCTCCCAAACACGTCAGAGAGGAGAGAACCGAGCGGACGGAACCAGAGGAACCCAGACACCGGGCCGGTCCCATCAAAGCCTCCAGTAAACCTCCAGGTACAGACGCAGGTGAAGCAGGACGCTGCAGCTCCTGTTCGTCCTCTCATGGTCTCATGGTTCGTCTTCTCTTGTTCAGTCAGGACGATGCAGAGCTCTAATCCAGGGGACGAGGAGGACGACTTCCCGGCCCTGGGGGCCACCGCTGCTGCACCAACGTAACTTCCTGCCCCCCCCCCTCTCAGTGTGACGTGTCCTTGTGCAGCGTGTCGTTGCTGAAGGTTTCTCTTGGTGTGTTTTGTTCAGGGTGAAGCCAGCTCCTCCTCCTCCAGCAGCTACAGCCGCTCTGAAGGAGGACGACTTCCCCAGTCTCTCCACCGCTGGAGCGCCGACCACCATGACGCCGGCGTACTCGGCCCCGCCCAGGAAGACGTCCTCTTTTCAGGAGGAAGACTTCCCCGCGCTCGTCTCCAGAATAAAACCCCAGAGACCTGCAGCAGACTCCGCCTCCAGATCCGCTTGGTCCAACCACACTCCTGCAGCTAAACCCGCCGCTCCTCCCTCCTCCAGACCTGCACCTCCTCCCTCCTCCGCCGCCTCCTCCTCCTCCGGCCCCCAGCTCCTCTCCTCCTCCACCTCCTCGTCTTCACGGAGGAGGAAGAAAGTCGGGGAGAAAGCGGCGTCCAGTCGTTCTCCTCCCGTCTCTGACGATGACGGAGGAGGACTGACGCAGCAGGAGTTCCGCTCGGTGCCAAACTTGTTAGACATCTCCTCCCTTCTCACCGGGAAAGGAGGCAACAAAAAGCCCTCCCCCTCAGCTCCTCCCCCCAGCGCCGACCCCCCCGCCTCTAAAGCCACCAAGAAGAAGAAGCAGAAGAACCCGGCTGCTCCCTCGGCGTCTGCAGCGTCGCCGTCCCCCGTGAACTCCATCTCCGTGGAGACGGCAGCGCAGAAGGAGAACGTCCCTGAGAAGACGTGGAACAAAGCGAGCGCCAGCACCGCCACGGCGCCGCCCGCCGGCAGCTTAGCTAACGGCTACGCTGAGAAACCACCAGCCGTTAGCAAAGACGGCGCCGTGGTCAGCCCTCGCCCCGTCACAGAGCCGACACTCGAACAAGACGAAGAGTTTCCTGCCCTCATGACCAAGAAGCCCCCCCCAGGTACAGACCGGGGCGCCGGGTATCAGCTGATCTTTGTTTATGTTTAGTCTTTTACTCAGTGAAGGAAGGAGGAGGAGCCTGTTAGCTTAGCCGTTAGCATCTCATCCTCTGAATCAGTTCTTTCTTCTCTCAGGCTTCAAGACGTCTTTCCCAGTGAAGTCCTCCACTCCTCCTCCACCCTCCTCCATGCCTCCACCTCCTCCTGGTCTGGGAGTCTCTGCTCCTAAGCCTCCTCCTGGTTTCACAGGAATCCCCCTCAACAGCAACGTGGTGGAGCCGTCGCCGTCTGCAGTCAACCTGTGAGCGTCTCTCTGTGTCTCAGCGTCGTCTCTGTGATCACAGCTGCTCTGGTACTCAGGCCTGTTGTCTCTCAGTCCTCCAAAGGTGTCCAGCAGCGGGTACCTGGTTCCAGACGACTTCCACCAGAGGAACCTGGAGCTGATCCAGTCCATCAGGAAGTACCTCCACAACGACGAGTCCAAGTTCAACCAGTTCAAGAACTACTCAGCTCAGTTCAGACAGGTGAGAGCCAACGAGGAGACGCTCTGAACTCCAGCCAATCAGAGCAGCCGCAGCACCGGGACCAGTCTGATGGTTGGTGGTCAGAGCCTGGGGGGCGTGGTCTAACGGGGATGCTAACAGCTAGCAGTGCTAAGTGTTAGCATCTGTTAGTTATTGATGTGAGGACAGAGGAGACAAGATGTGGATGAGTCTGATGTGTCGAACATGAAGTTAATCAAACAGTAATCATAATTAACTCGTAATGAAGACATGTGTCCATCTCATGTCCATCTCGTGTCCATCTCATGTCCATCAGATGTCCATCTCGTGTCCATCTCGTGTCCATCTCGTGTCCATCTCGTGTCCATCTCGTGTCCATCTCATGTCCGTCTCGTGTCCATCTCTGAAGGACCTGCTCTGACCTCGTGTCCTCTTGTCCTCTTGTCCTCAGGGACTGATCTCGGCCGCTCAGTACCACCGTAGCTGTAAGGACCTCCTGGGAGACGACTTTAACCGCATCTTCAACGAGCTGCTGGTCCTCCTGCCGGACACGGTGAAGCAGCAGGAGCTCCTGACGGCGCACGGTGACTGCAGAGCTCTGGAGAAACAGTCTGGAGGAGGAAAGAAGAGCAGGAACAAGAAGAGCGCCTGGCAGACGCCGGCCTCGCCCGCCAGCACGGCCGCCGAGCTCGACTGCCACGTGTGTCCCACCTGCAGACAGGTACTGGCCCCCAAAGACTTCAACTCCCACAAGACCTTGCACATGAGGGAGAGCGAGGAGTTCCCGTCCCTGCAGTCCATCAGCCGTATCATCAGCTAGCCTCAGAGTCACCACAACGAACCGTTACAGCGCCGTATTTATTTCACTCATTTTATTCCTGATCAGCTGACGTCAGCGGCTAATTAACGAGTCATTATCTTTTAATACGTTATTAAAGTCAGAGTGAATCAGCTGTAGCAGCTTTAGTCTGCCTCCAATAAAAGTCATCTTCCTGTTCACACTGTGCTTTTATTTTCATTCATGTTTAAACATTTAAGGTTATAATCATTCATCCTCTGTAACCTCTGCTCCTGTGGAGGGCTGTGATCAGATTCATGTGTTTACATCAAAACATTTAAAACGTCTGATGATGATGGAGAATCAAATCTACTGGAAGTAGAGAGAAGAAGAGGAAGAGGAAGAGGAGGATAATGAAGGAGGAAGAGGATTTCCAGTTTGATCTTCTCCAGTTTCTTCCTGTATTTCTTCTTCTTCTGTTCTAAAGCCGCAGCGTTCAGCCTCTCACACATTAAAGCAGAAAGATAAAGGACTAAAAGGTGACGTCAGAGACATTCAGAGACATAGAGACAGTCAGAGACAGTCAGAGACATTCAGAGACATAGAGACAGTCAGAGACAGTCAGAGACATAGAGACAGTCAGAGACAGTCAGAGACACCATGTTTGTTTGCATCAGATCCATGCAGTTTATTGACCCTGATCACGTCTGGCTCCTCTCTGAGCCGTGGACAAAGAGTTCACTCTGCTTCATGGTCTCTGATGTTTTTATTCTTTTCAGTAGTACAGGACAAACCGGAGCCCAGACAGCGTCACACGTCAATAACCATCCATCAACAGCACGGCGGTGAACGTGGGCCGGAGCACGACACACACAGCTTTATTACTTCATCAAGCACTGAGAACAAGAAGAACCAATAGAACCCGTCACGGCTTTAACACCAGGACTTAAAGGACCCCGCCCACAGCGCCGCCGCCACCAGCCCCATCCACGCCGTCCCCACGCCGTCCCCACGCCGTCCCCACGCCGTCCCCACAGACGCTTCCTAAAACATCAGCCGCTCAGTTTAATTCCTGCAGAGAAACGACCGACAGATACGTCACAGGTGTTTTTACTTTTATTTTTTAAATCGTTCTGGTGAGTTCACCGATCAGCCACAACATTAAAACCAGCATCAGCAGCTCAGACTCAGTGATTGTTCTCTGGTTCTGATCCACTGCAGACCTTTAACATGGAGATCATTTATGTTGCTTCTAAAATCAACTCAGTCAAATGGTCAACCAGGGGTCATAATGTTATGGCTGATCGGCACACGACGCGTAGTCCTTTAAGTCCAGGTATTAGACTCGTCCAGCCTCCTTCAGACTGACGGTTCCTCTGAATAAAACGTAAAGAAATAAAAACACATCCATCGTTTAAATAGAGAAACGAGTCAAACCTTTAATTAGTTAATTAATCTGATCAGAGCTTTAGATGCTTCATCTGGACACGCTGAGGTTTGCTGAAGACGTTTCTTCAGAGACAGACGACGAAGAAACATCTGGAAGGTTATAATAATAATAATAATAATAAATTTTATTTGTAACGCACTTTATATTTACTAAAAAATCTCAAAGTGCTACAACAGTAACCAAGAAAGAAAATAGGTTAAAAACAGGAGTTAAAAACAGTTGTTTCGAGCGAGCAGTTACAGATTAAAAGATTTTTTAAAAAGGTACGTTTTTAGGCCCTTTTTAAAGCAATCGATCGACTGTGGAACCCTCAGGTGTTCAGGGAGGGTGTTCCACAGTCGTGGAGCAGAGGAGCAGAAGGCTCGGTCGCCCAGTGTGCGGCTCTTAGTCCTTGGGGGGAGAAGTCTGTGGCTGTTGGTGGAGCGGAGTGAGCGTGCTGAGGTCTGGGGGGTGAGGAGTTCTTTAAGGTACTGGGGGGCGTTGCCATGGATGCACTGGAATGTGAGGAGGGAGACTTTGTAGTTGATCCGAGCGGAAATGGGTAGCCAGTGAAGTGAGTGAAGAATGGGTGTGATGTGCTCATATTTGCGTACTCTCAGCAGGATTCTGGCGGCGCTGTTTTGGATGTGTTGTAGTTTCTGTATGCTCTTGTTGGGAATCCCGCTGAGAAGTGCGTTGCAGTAATCGAGTCTGGAGGAGACAAAGGCGTGGACGAGCTTCTCAGCATCTCTCAAGGTGAGTGTGGGACGAAGTCTGGCTATGTTTCTTAGATGGAAAAATGATATTTTGCAGAGGTGGTTAATGTGGGCCTCAAAGGTTAAATGGGGGTCGAACCTGACACCAAGGTTAGTGACTGTTGATGATAGTGGGATGTCCTTGCCAGAAAAGGTGATGCAGGTTATGGGGGAGTTTCGAATCTGATGGGGGGAACCGATGAGGATGGCTTCAGTTTTTGAGCTGTTCAGCTGGAGAAAATTATGTCTCATCCACGCCTTTATCTCCTCCAGACATGCAGTGAGCGTGGAGAGGGGTGATGTTGCTGATGGTGGTGAATGAGTGTCCGTCCTGATGTATAGTTGTGTGTCATCTGCGTAGCAGTGGAAAGATATCCCGAAGCGCCTGATGACTTTACCGAGGGAGAGCATGTAGAGGACAAACAGGATGGGTCCAAGCACCGACCCTTGCGGAACCCCGCAGCCAACAGCATGTGACCGAGACCTTGACCCTCCCATGGCAACGTGTTCTGACCTGCCAGTGAGGTAGGACTCAAACCAGCTCAATGCTGTGCCACTGAGTCCAACAGTGTCGTGTAGACGCTGGAGCAGTATGTGGTGGTCGACCGTATCAAATGCTGCAGATAGGTCGAGGAGGATGAGGAGGGATGATGAACCAGAATCAGCAGTCATCAGCAGGTCATTTGTGACTCTCAACAAAGCTGTTTCCGTGCTGTGGGCGGAGCGAAAGCCAGATTGAAACTTTTCAAAGATGTTGTTGTGTTGGAGATGATCCTGTAGGTGGCCGGCGACTACTTTCTCAAGAACTTTTGAGAGAAATGGCAAATTGGATATGGGCCTGTAGTTTGCAAGTACCTGAGGGTCGAGGGTGGGTTTCTTGAGAAGTGGTTTGATAATGGCTGTTTTTAGTGCAGATGGTAGATGGCCAGTCTGAAGAGATTGGTTTATGACTGTGGTAATCAGAGGACAGAGGGCAGAGCTGTGTGCTTTCACCAGGGCAGTGGGAAAGGGGTCGAGAGCACAGGTGGAGGGTTTCATCCCTTTAATGATGTCTTGCACCTCAAGTGGAGTGATTTCTGGAAAGGAGCAGAGGGGTGACGTGATATCAGTCTGAGGGTTGGCAGCTGGAACAGACAGGGGGGAAGGAACAGAGAGGGATGAGCGGATAGTATCAATTTTGGTTGTGAAAAAGTCCATGAAGTTATTGCAGTGATCATCTGTAGTTCCTATAAGTGGAGGGTTTTGAGGTTGAAGGAGGTGGCTTATGGTGGAGAACAGCTGCTTGGAATTTCCAGGACTGCTTTGGATGATGTTAGAGTAGAACTGTGACCGAGCGTCGTGAAGGGACTTGGAGTAAGTCGTTTGGTGGTCCCGATATGCCTGCTTGTAGACAGTAAGTCCAGAAGCCATGTATCGGCGCTCAAGGGCACGTCCAGCTGCCTTCATTTTCCGCAGCTCGCTTGTATACCAGGGAGCAGAGCAGGAGAAAGTTGCTGACCTGACTTTGATGGGTGCATGGAGATCCAGAATGTTTCTCAGGGCTGTATTGTAAAAGTCCACAGTTTCAGTGACTGATGACATGGGCACAGGATGGAGGTGTTTGAGGTCAGAAGCCAAACTTTTTGTGTCGATGTTTTTCAGGTTCCTGAAACAGATTTCACGCTTGGGCTTGGTGTATGATGACAGAAAATGTAATTCCACAGAGATTACCTTATGGTCAGACACACCCATATCATACACTGATGGTGCACTTACAGGGGCAGAGTCAGTGATGACAAGATCCAGGATGTTCCCCTTGATGTGTGTGGGAGAGTCAACATGTTGCCTGAGGTTTAAACAGTCCAGTAGTTGTAGGAACTCAGAGGCAAGGTGGCAGGAGGGGGTGTTGACATGGATGTTAAAATCTCCAAGAATTATGATGTTGGGGGAAGTTGGACAGAGGGTGGAAAGAAGATTGTACATCTCTGGGATGAAACGTGGATTTGGTTTAGGTGGCCGGTAGATTAAAAGAACAGTCATGGGGAAAGGATGCTTGCTATTGAATGCAAGACATTCAAAGGAGGACAGTTCAGTGAGGGGCAGGGGAGACAGGGCCAAGTGGTTGCGGTAGATGACAGCCAAGCCACCACCACGGCCAGAACTGCGGGCTTGTTGGAGGTAACAGTAGCCGGGAGGACAGGTCTCATTTAAAACAGAAAACACATCCGGTTGATGCCAGGTTTCTGTTAGGCACATTATGTCCAGACACTTGTCCTGTATGTGATCATGTATGAGGCATGATTTATTTGTGAGGGATTGGACATTGAAAAGTTCGATTTTAATGTTGGATGAAGTAGTGAGTCTCTGTACTCGTTTAAGTAGACTGAGATTCACCCCGCGCTTACCGACTGTGTCCATGCGTGGCGCTGTTGCAGCCACGCCAGTGTCACTGCTACTAATCCATGTAGTAACAGCGCTCTGATGACGAGGGAGAGATGCGACAGGGCGCACAGCTGACCAGACAGTGGGAATAGCGTCATCAGACCGGGAGAAAACAAACTTTCTTCGGGAACTTCTATGGATGTACCGGGGCCGACGTAGGAGACAGAGTTCTTTTATGACCGACAAACAGGCAGGAGTATTGTGGTTGTTTAGCTTCATCAGTTGAGCAGCCGAGAAGTTCATTTTGCCGGGCGTTTAGGCTCCGCGTCCGTTGTTAGCCGTCAGCCAAAGAGGTAGCACACACAGGAGGAGAAACACTCAGGGGCGAGCCACTCTGCACAGATGGTACATCAGGGACATGGCCAGTGAAGTCGAGATCGGGGAGTATGAAGCGTGCCGGGCGTCCAAGGAGCCAAAAGCAGGAGGTACGAGCAGGATTGAAAATGCCGAGGCCGGTTAGCTGTCCTGCTAACCACCGGTAACTGCTCGTTGACACTTGCTACCAGCCGCAGGATGGATGGAGAAATCGCCCAGGTCGGTAAGATCCGTGCATCAACCTGGCAGTTCCACCGATGAATCGCTCGCAGATAGTGGCAAGAATAGTCCGTTTTGCGACTTTTATCAGTAGTTCTCGCTCAAGACTTAAAACTAAAACTTAAGCTTGAGCTTGAGGGGAGAAGCGGCGAACAGACAGCGCCAGCGTCCTCTCCGACCAGCAGCCCCACTGACTCCAGGTTCCACCTGGAGTCAGTATCAGGTAACAGGCTGAGGTGGTTTAACCCATCCAGCCATGGAGGACTCCTGGGGAACCACAGGGTTCTGGTTCCATCTATCTAACAGAACAGCCAGGTATCCCAGAATGCATTTCTGCATCCTCCAGAGTCTGAAGGTTGTGTCTTCTTCTTCATAAACGTTGGTTCATCCTCCTGTAACTGAGGCGTCTCCATTTCTACCTGTGCTCCGTCATGACGACGAGTTCATAACGTGGATCAACAGTTTGACTGAAATCACTGAGGAGGAAGTGATGCAACGTTTCTGCTCAGGTAAACATCAGGTCACGTTAGCTCACGTTCAGATCTACTGCTCTGATGAAACGTCTTCAGTAAAACTCAGCTGCTCCAGTCGCCTTTGTTTTAGATCTTTACCTCCGTCACAGGTCTTTGGGGTTAGCTCCAGGTCTACAGAGGCTAGATCCAGGTCTACAGAGGCTAGCTCCAGGTCTGCAGAGGCTAGCTCCAGGTCTACAGAGGCTAGATCCAGGTCTACAGAGGCTAGCTCCAGGTCTGCAGAGGCTAGATCCAGGTCTGCAGAGGCTAGCTCCAGGTCTACAGAGGCTAGATCCAGGTCTACAGAGGCTAGCTCCAGGTCTGCAGAGGCTAGATCCAGGTCTGCAGAGGCTAGCTCCAGGTCTACAAAGACTAGCTCCAGGTCTACAGACACTAGATCCAGGTCTGCAGAGGCTAGATCCAGGTCTACAGAGGCTAGATCCAGGTCTGCAGAGGCTAGATCCAGGTCTGCAGAGGCTAGATCCAGGTCTGCAGAGGCTAGATCCAGGTCTACAGAGGCTAGATCCAGGTCTACAGACTCTAGATCCAGGTCTGCAGAGGCTAGCTCCAGGTCTGCAGAGGCTAGATCCAGGTCTACAGACTCTAGATCCAGGTCTACAGAGGCTAGCTCCAGGTCTACAGAGGCTAGCTCCAGGTCTACAGAGGCTAGATCCAGGTCTACAGAGGCTAGCTCCAGGTCTACAGAGGCTAGATCCAGGTCTACAGAGGCTAGATCCAGGTCTACAGACTCTAGATCCAGGTCTGCAGAGGCTAGCTCCAGGTCTGCAGAGGCTAGATCCAGGTCTACAGAGGCTAGCTCCAGGTCTACAGAGGCTAGCTCCAGGTCTACAGAGGCTAGATCCAGGTCTACAGAGGCTAGATCCAGGTCTACAGACTCTAGATCCAGGTCTACAGAGGCTAGCTCCAGGTCTGCAGAGGCTAGCTCCAGGTCTACAGACTGTAGATCCAGGTCTATAAACTCTAGATCCAGATCTACAGACTCTAACTTGAGTTATTCCATATTAATACAGACGTGAACATAAACGAGTGGTGGACAGATTGAGAGTAAACGACGGCTGGAGTTCAGGTTTTAAGATCAGTCTCAGTTTAACGCTGGTAGAACCACTAACAGATGATCTAGACGTTAAACCTCCATCAGTCATTCAGAGCTGAAAACGTCTCCTCTCGTCTCTGACGTGTTTCTGACACAGAAATAGAAACGTGATCAGCAGAGCTGCCACATTTATAAACTCTTCTTCACTATATAATAAATCATGCATCATTATCTGATCAGCAGGCAAAGAGTCGTACGTAGACATATATCTGAGAGAATACTCTTCGTGTGGGGGAGTTGTGATTTCCTCCTCTGCCTCTACACTTGAACGCAGCACGATAACTGGACACACATTCACCCGTTCACACTACAGCCGATGAACCACAACACGGAGACACTGCTACACACTGACATGGTCGGCATGGCAACTATCTACATCAGGTGACCCACATCCACCCAACCCCGTCACCATGGCAACTAATTACAACCCCCCTCCCCTCCTGTTAGCCAGCTAGCGGCCGTTAGCCTCTGACAGCAGTAAGAACACGGGGCAGTTTGGCAGCTTCAGAAACGTAAACACTAATTAATCCAGAACATGTCGTTTAAACGTCACAGGACGCCGCCTCACGTCACACACCTGTACCTGGAGCTGATGGCGTGTGACGTGAGGCGCCGTCTGCTCTACCTACAGCACAGCTGACACGTAATGCACCTGGTCACAGAACACCTTTACAGCATGAGGAAATGAAGTCACTGTCTGAACACAGTATGGCACTTATTGATGTCTACGCGTGGAACATGCAGGTGAGCGTTCACCTCCGTGTTTCAATGAAACCAAGAAGACGAGGTGCTGTACTGTACGAGCGCCTCCACCTCCGCTCTCCCTCCTCTGGCTTCTCCGTCGTCTGCTCCCATAACCAGAGGAGGAAACGGGGACGCAGAGGCCGCCGCCTAAACCCGGATCGACACATCAACATCTGTAACATCTGTTTCCCCCGTGGGCTCTGGGCTCTAGTAGATGGGGACCTGGTACGTGGGCGCCGCGTTGCTCTCGGTGAACGGGGGGCTCTGGTAGGTGTCTGTGGTGTCGGTGGCGCCTGCTCCAGGTGAGTTGGAGGGGTACGGCTGGGTGGGGGCTCCTCCGTCCATGTGCTCCGTGGTGAACAGCGTCATGTCTGTACCCAGAAGATATTTCTGGACAGCACGCACCGTTAAACCGGCCTGTAGAGAGACCACATGCACCGTTAAACCGGCCTGTAGAGAGACCACATGCACCGTTAAACCGGCCTGTAGAGAGACCACATGCACCGTTAAACCGGTCTACAGAGAGACCACATGCACCGTTAAACCGGTCTACAGAGAGACACCGTTAAACCGGTCTACAGGGAGACCACATGCACCGTTAAACCGGCCTGCAGAGAGACCACATGCACCGTTAAACCGGCCTGCAGAGAGACCACATGCACCGTTAAACCGGTCTACAGAGAGACCACATGCACCGTTAAACCAGTCTACAGAGAGACATCGTTAAACCGGTCTATAGGGAGACCACATGCACCGTTAAACCGGCCTGCAGAGAGACCACATGCACCGTTAAACCGGCCTGCAGAGAGACCACATGCACCGTTAAACCGGTCTGCAGAGAGACACCGTTAAACCGGTCTACAGGGAGACCACATGCACCGCTAAACCGGCCTGCAGAGAGACCACATGCACCGTTAAACCGGCCTACAGAGAGACCACATGCACCGTTAAACCGGTCTACAGAGAGACACCGTTAAACCGGTCTACAGAGAGACCACATGCACCGATAAACCGGCCTGCAGAGAGACCACATGCACCGTTAAACCGGTCTACAGAGAGACACCGTTAAACCGGTCTACAGAGAGACCACATGCACCGATAAACCGGCCTGCAGAGAGACCACATGCACCGTTAAACCGGTCTACAGAGAGACACCGTTAAACCGGCCTACAGAGAGACCACATGCACCGTTAAACCGGTCTACAGAGAGACACCGTTAAACCGGTCTACAGAGAGACCACATGCACCGATAAACCGGCCTGTAGAGAGACCACATGCACCGTTAAACCGGTCTACAGAGAGACCACATGCACCGATAAACCGGCCTGCAGAGAGACCACATGCACCGTTAAAGCGGTCTACAGAGAGTCTAGTTTTTGGTGGTGTCTGCGTTACCCAGGTGATGATGGAGAAGAAGGAGAAGGCGATGGCGGCTCGGGCGGCGTCTGCTCCCTGGTTGAGCGGCAGATCTTCTGTGGTGGTTCTCGACCACTGATTGGCCAAGAAGCAGAAACTCACGAAGTAGAGGAAGGTCCAGAAACCTGCAGGAGGACACAGATACGGTCTCAGACTGGTTCCTGCTCTGGATCCTCTCAGAGCTGCTGGTTCTCCCTCCTCACCTGAGAAGCCGATCTCCAGCATCACGGCCTTCTTCCTGTCTTTGACCGAGCTGATGGAGGAGAACTTGTAGTCGAGCAGGAAGAAGAAGGAGCAGGCGAGCAGCCCCACCAGGCCCACGAACACGCCGTAGTTACAGGCGTCAGCGTTCTGGTTGAAGACGCAGTGGAGACGCTCGCTGCCCATGTTCACGTAGCCCTCGTTCACGATGGAGGCGAAGACCACCAGAGAAAAGACCTGAGGAGGAGACACGTCACACGTTACGTCCTCTCTGAGCGCGCTCAGAACGAGACATTAAGCTCAGAGAGGACGCCTCTGAGGATGAGGACGCCTCAGAGACGTCACTCTGACTGAGGACGGGGACGCTTCAGAGACGTCACTATGACTGTGGACGAGGACGCTTCAGAGACGTCTCTCTGACTGAGGACGGGGACGCTTCAGAGACGTCACTATGACTGAGGACGAGGACGCTTCAGAGACGTCACTATGACCGAGGACGAGGACGCTTCAGAGACGTCACTATGACTGAGGACGGGGACGCCTCAGAGACGTCCCTCTGACTAAGGACGAGGACGCTTCACTGCTCCTCAACATTCGTCCTCAGGCTGTAAACACACTGGACACGGCGGCCATCTTTGAAGTCTTTACTCTGAGTTCTGGATCAGCTGACTGACACACTGGAGGAACTGGACCATGTGACACACACACACACACACACACACACACACACACACACACACACACACACACACACACACACACACACAGGCATGTGATGGGGGCTCACACTGATCACATGTCTGGACTAATCTCTTTCTTTTATTTTCTGTTAAACTTTAAAGTTTAAACGTTAACGTTAAAGCTCTTACATCTGCTCTGACTCTGGACCTGTGGTCAGAGGAGCAGCTCTGGGAGCAGGAGGTCACAGGTTTGATTCCCTCTGATCATTCATGTTTGTAGATCTGATCCTAATTAGATTTAAAGCGACCAATCAGATTCGTCCCTGACAGCTTCTCCCTAGAGGAGACCTTCACCCAGAGGTGATGCGCTTCTTGATGCGTCAGGGCGCGACGCGTCTCCTGCGTGCGCCGCGTGCGTAAAGACGCATGCGGACCAATCACAGGTGAGATGACGACGGACGACGGACGCTGAGGGTAAATCAGTAAAAGATGAGTGGAGACATGGAGGAGAGGAGGAGGAGGAGGAGGAGGAGGAGGAGAGGAGGGGAGAAGAGGAGGAGGAGGAGGAGGAGAGGAGGGGAGAAGAGGAGGAGGAGGAAGAGGAGGAGGTGGAGGAGGAGGAGGAGGAGGAGGCCTCAGAGAATAAAGAAATAAACATCATGTCTCCATCCACAGCCTGATCAGCAGCCATTAGCAGTGAGAACACGTCAACACACAGACCCCCCCCCCCCCCCGTGATAACGCCTCTCACCCAGGACAGCGCTCTGAGGACGGTCTGCGGCTGCTTGGCGAAGGTGATCGGGTCCACGGTGGTCCCGACCCGGCCCGCTCCGAACGATCCCACTCCGTCCATCTTCTCTCTCTCTCTCCGTGTGTGTGTGCGCTCCTCGCGGGTCCTCGCGCTCCACGCTCCCGGCTCCACGGCACGATGATGCTGCTGCTGCGCGCCGCTGTAGGGACGGGTCCTGCGCGCTCACGGCGTGGCGCGCGGCCGCACAGGCTGACGTGCAGGACGCGTCGTGGCCGCGCTTCAGACTCAGATATAAAAGAATAAACGCGTCAAAGTGATGAGAAGCAAGAACAGAGACGGTTAGTCCTGGTGTCTGTTAGACAAAGAGACAGATATAGAGGACACGAGGACATGAGGACACGAGTCACTGTCTGTTTCATTTGTATCTGCTGGTTTCCAGGTGGAGCTCAGTGGACAGGGTGTCATCACTGATGCCTCCCAGCAGAAGGTTCTGGGTTCTAATCCATGGTTCTACTGGTTCCTCTCTGTGTGTAGTCTGCATGTTCTCCCTGTGTCTGTGTGGGTTCTCTCCAGGTTCTCCAGCTTCCTCCCACCGTCCAAAGACATGCTGCTTAGGTTCATTGGTGATTCTGTCTCTCTGTGTTAGTCCTGTGATAGACTGGAGACCTGTCCAGGGTGGACCCCCCTCTAGACCAATCACAGGGATAGACTCCAGACCCCCATGATCCTCCACAGTGAATGTATTTATTCCTCCCGCCACTAGAGGTCAGTGATGATCTGATCAAACAGGTTTAACCTCCATATAAACCCATCATCTGTGTTTTACCTCATTATTATATAAAGTGTCCTGTTTAATGTTAAATGTTAAACTTTAAACAAACAGAATAATTAAATTAGAAAATAACTTCATTAAAACATTCATCAGTTTCTAGTTTAAACAAACACACGTCTGCAGCATCTTCATACAAACATAGATATTTATATTATTCACAGAATTAATCAGAATTACATTTATTCATAAACACAGTAAAGAAACATCATCAACTACATGATCAGTTTAAAGTCTGTCATCAGCAGAGTTCACTCTTTTATTCTGTTTTCATCTGATCAGCATCGTGACATTAAAGCAGAGACACAGGTGAGGACAGGTGAGGACAGGTGAGGACAGGTGAGGACAGGTGAGGACAGGTGAGGACAGGTGAGGACAGGTGAAGACAGGTGAGGACAGGTGAGGACAGGAGGCCTCAGTCACAGGACCCGTCCCTCCATCCGTCCCTCCACCTCTCATCCACCCGTGAGCAGTCAAACTCTGGCTTCCCCAGACGGACGTTGACGTCGTTGTGAAGGTGACAGAGCCACTGAGACAGAGCGTGACGGCTGCTGGTGTCGGGTCGGTTGGTTCTTAGTCTGGAGACGACAGAGGACAAACACCTTTAATCACCTGACCCTGTTTGTCACATGCAGCAGTGCATCATGGTCCTACCGTCCTCTCAGGTCCTCTGCACACTCCTCACAGGGGAAGAACTTGGAGAAGAGGTGGATGAACTGTCCCATGTCCTGCTGCTGGCTGGAGGACGGCTGGTCTGGGTAATACGCTGCCATGGTGTGCAGGAAGGACCAGGTGTTACGGCCCAGCTCCTCCCGGTCCAGAGGACACTGGGGGTCTGTCTGAGTCTGTGCTGGAGTCTCCTGTAGGATCAGAACACAGAACCAGTCAGCTGTCCTCACCTGTCCTCATATCAGCCCCCCCCCCCCTCCTCCTCCGGTCACCTGTGCAGCAGCAGTCTGGTGCTTCTGCAGCTTCATCCAGGATTTAAAGTCCGTACAGGCCCTGCACGGTTTCTTCGCGGCCCCCCCGGCCCCAGGCTGCGGCTCCTGCTCGGGACCGTCCCGTCTGTCTGCCGCTGGGAACGGAAAACCCTGGAAGGCGGTGTGTCTGGAGGCTGCCGGTGCTCCCGGTGCTCCCGGTGCTCCCGGTGCTGTGGGCGCAGCCATGTTTCCTCTGTCCGCTGTCTGAGCTCGAGCTGACACCTGGAGTCACGCGGTGACGCTGACACCTGAGCTTCCTCTCAGAGAAAACTCATCTTCATCATTTCTGTTGACACGGCTCAGGTCACCACCACCACTCCAGGCTCCTCTGCTTCCTGTTTCCGGCGGAGCGTTGACGGAGACGGACCCACTTCCGGTGTGTGACGTCAGTGTTCGGTGCTGCCGCTGAGTTCAGTCTGTGATCACATGTAAACGTTTCTCTTTATTCACACGTTTAACATCCGTTCATTTAAATGTCAGTGTCTCCTGTTTGTGCTACGCGTTAGCATGTCAGCTAACAACAGAGCTAGCTCACTCTGACACGTTTCTTCTTCTTCTGTCCTCCTCACAGCAGCCGCAGCTCACGTGGAGCTCACCTGGAGCTCACCTGACCCGCCACCATGGGCATCCTGGAGAAGATAGCGGAGATAGAGAAGGAGATCTCACGAACCCAGAAAAACAAAGGTGAGAGAGGGCGGAGCTACGTGCTAGCTACACGGTGGCTAACGGCTAACAGGCTAACGGCTAACAGGCTAACAGCTAGCAGGCTAACAGGCTGGAGTGAGTGATGTGCTACTGATTAAAACTGTCTCTGCTGGATGAGGTTTTATTAGAGTTAACTTTTAAATGTTCACATGAAACTAAACGTTTAAGAGTTTTATCCTGATTTATAAACATTTATAAATAGATTTATTAATGTTTATACCTGTGATGAGTTGCTCTGTTGGTTTGTTAAAGTTATTGTGGAGTTTAAAATGTTGATGACTCATCCTAGACTAGTCCTAGTCCTGGTTCTAGTTCTAATTCTGGGTCCTGGTCCTGATCCTGGTTTTGGTCCTGGTCCTGGTCCTGGTTGGGGAGGTTTTATTAACATGTCTCTGTCCCCTGTCCCAGTCCTGGTCCTGGTTGGGGAGGTTTTATTAACGTGTCTCTGTCCCCTGTCCTGGTCCTGGTCCTGGTTGGGGAGGTTTTATTAACATGTCTCTGTCCCCCGTCCCCCTGTCCTGGTCCTGGTCCTGGTTGGGGAGGTTTTATTAACATGTCTCTGTCCCCTGTCCCAGTCCTGTTCCTGGTTGCGGAGGTTTTATTAACGTGTCTCTGTCCCCTGTCCTGGTCCTGGTCCTGGTTGCGGAGGTTTTATTAACGTGTCTCTGTCCCCTGTCCCGGTCCTGGTCCTGGTCCTGGTTGGGGAGGTTTTATTAACGTGTCTCTGTCCCCTGTCCTGGTCCTGGTCCTGGTTGGGGAGGTTTTATTAACGTGTCTCTGTCCCCTGTCCCGGTCCCGGTCCTGGTCCTGGTCCTGGTTGGGGAGGTTTTATTAACGTGTCTCTGTCCCCTGTCCCAGTCCTGGTCCTGTTTGGGGAGGTTTTATTAACGTGTCTCTGTCCCCTGTCCTGGTCCTGGTCCTGGTTGGGGAGGTTTTATTAACGTGTCTCTGTCCCCTGTCCTGGTCTTGGTCCTGGTCCTGGTCCTGGTTGGGGAGGTTTTATTAACGTGTCTCTGTCCCCTGTCCCAGTCCTGTTCCTGGTTGCGGAGGTTTTATTAACGTGTCTCTGTCCCCTGTCCCGGTCCTGGTCCTGTTTGGGGAGGTTTTATTAACATGTCTCTGTCCCCTGTCCCCCCTTCTGCAGCCACTGAGTACCATCTGGGTCTGCTGAAGGCCAAACTAGCCAAGTACAGGTCTCAGCTTCTGGAGCCGTCCAAGTCTGCGGGGGCCAAAGGTGAAGGTTTTGATGTCATGAAGTCAGGAGACGCTCGTGTTGCTCTCATTGGTTTCCCCTCCGTGGGTAAGGTACGTCAACACAGGCTGAAGACATGTCCTCGTCTCTGTCATGTGTGAGACGTGCTGGTTTGATTGTCTCGTGTCCTTCAGTCTACCTTCCTCAGTCTGATGACGTCCACCGCCAGTGAAGCTGCGTCCTACGAGTTCACCACCCTCACCTGTATACCTGGAGTCATAGAGGTACGTCCATGACTCACGGCTCTGAACATGTCAAGAGACAGTGTTTAACGCTGATGTCCTCTAATGTCCTTTAATGTCCTCTGCTCTCCTCTGGTGTCCTCTGCTCTCCTCTGATGTCCTCTGCTGTCCTCTGCTGTCCTCTGCTTTCCTCTGCTGTCCTCTGGTGTCCTCTGCTCTCCTCTGCTCTCCTCTGCTCTCCTCTGCTGTCCTCTGATGTCCTCTGCTCTCCTCTGATGTCCTCTGCTGTCCTCTGCTGTCCTCTGCTATCCTCTGCTGTCCTCTGGTGTCCTCTGCTCTCCTCTGCTGTCCTCTGATGTCCTCTGCTGTCCTCTGCTCTCCTCTGATGTCCTCTGATGTCCTCTGCTGTCCTCTGGTGTCCTCTGCTGTCCTCTGCTCTCCTCTGCTCTCCTCTGCTGTCCTCTGCTGTCCTCTGCTCTCCTCTGGTGTCCTCTGCTCTCCTCTGGTGTCCTCTGCTCTCCTCTGCTCTCCTCTGCTGTCCTCTGATGTCCTCAGTATAAAGGAGCCAACATCCAGCTGCTGGACCTGCCAGGAATCATTGAGGGCGCCGCCCAAGGTAAGCTCCGCCCCCATTGGTTTAGACAGACTGATGACAGGTGATGGTGACTCACTAACGTGTCTCCAGGTAAGGGCAGAGGACGCCAGGTCATCGCTGTGGCCCGGACGGCGGACGTTGTCATCATGATGCTGGACGCCACCAAAGGAGACGTCCAGAGGTTAGAGAGGGGGCGGAGCTAGTTTAACCATCAGAGGTTAGAGAGGGGGCGGAGCTAGTTTAATCATCAGAGGTTAGAGAGAGGGGGCGGAGCTAGTTTAACCATCAGAGGTTAGAGAGAGGGGGCGGAGCTAGTTTAACCATCAGAGGTTAGAGAGGGGGAGGAGCTAGTTTAACCATCAGAGGTTAGAGAGTTTAGCGGAGCTAGTTTAACCATCAGAGGTTAGAGAGGGGGCGGAGCTAGTTTAACCATCAGAGGTTAGAGAGAGGGGGCGGAGCTAGTTTAACCATCAGAGTTAGAGAGAGGGCGGAGCTAGTTTAACCATCAGAGGTTAGAGAGGGGGCGGAGCTAGTTTAACCATCAGAGGTTAGAGAGAGGGCGGAGCTAGTTTAACCATCAGAGGTTAGAGAGGGGGCGGAGCTAGTTTAACCATCAGAGGTTAGAGAGGGGGCGGAGCTAGTTTAACCATCAGAGGTTAGAGAGAGGGGGCGGAGCTAGTTAAATCATCAGAGGTTAGAGAGGGGGCGGAGCTAGTTTAACCATCAGAGGTTAGAGAGAGGGCGGAGCTAGTTTAACCATCAGAGGTTAGAGGGGGCGGAGCTAGTTTAACCATCAGAGGTTAGAGAGGGGGCGGAGCTAGTTTAGCGGAGCTAGTTTAACCATCAGAGGTTAGAGAGGGGGCGGGGCTAGTTTAACCATCAGAGGTTAGAGAGAGGGCGGAGCTAGTTAAATCATCAGAGGTTAGAGAGGGGGCGGAGCTAGTTTAACCATCAGAGGTTAGAGAGAGGGCGGAGCTAGTTTAATCATCAGAGGTTAGAGAGGGGGCGGAGCTAGTTTAACCATCAGAGGTTAGAGAGAGGGCGGAGCTAGTTTAACCATCAGAGGTTAGAGGGGGCGGAGCTAGTTTAACCATCAGAGGTTAAAGGGGGCGGAGCTAGCTTAACCATCAGAGGTTAGAGGGGGTGGAGCTAGTTTAACCATCAGAGGTTAGAGAGAGGGCGGAGCTAGTTTAATCATCAGAGGTTAGAGAGAGGGCGGAGCTAGTTTAATCATCAGAGGTTAGAGGGGGCGGAGCTAGTTTAACCATCAGAGGTTAGAGGGGGCGGAGCTAGTTTAACCATCAGAGGTTAGAGAGGGGGTGGAGCTAGTTTAACCATCAGAGGTTAGAGAGGGGGCGGAGCTAGTTTAACCATCAGAGGTTAGAGAGGGGGCGGAGCTAGTTTAACCATCAGAGGTTAGAGAGGGGGCGGAGCTAGTTTAATCATCAGAGGTTAGAGAGAGGGCGGAGCTAGTTTAATCATCAGAGGTTAGAGAGGGGGCGGAGCTAGTTTAATCATCAGAGGTTAGAGGGGGCGGAGCTAGTTTAACCATCAGAGGTTAGAGGGGGCGGAGCTAGTTTAACCATCAGAGGTTAGAGAGGGGGTGGAGCTAGTCTAACCATCAGAGGTTAGAGAGGGGGCGGAGCTAGTTTAACCATCAGAGGTTAGAGAGGGGGCGGAGCTAGTTTAACCATCAGAGGTTAAAGGGGGCGGAGCTAGCTTAACCATCAGAGGTTAGAGAGGGGGTGGAGCTAGTTTAACCATCAGAGGTTAGAGAGGGGGCGGAGCTAGCTTAACCATCAGAGGTTAAAGGGGGCGGAGCTAGCTTAACCATCAGATGTTAAAGGGGGCGGAGCTAGTTTAACCATCAGAGGTTAGAGAGAGGGCGGAGCTAGTTTAACCATCAGAGGTTAGAGGGGGCGGAGCTAGTTTAACCATCAGAGGTTAAAGGGGGCGGAGCTAGTTTAACCATCAGAGGTTAAAGGGGGCGGAGCTAGTTTAACCATCAGAGGTTAGAGAGAGGGCGAAGCTAGTTTAACCATCAGAGGTTAGAGGGGGCGGAGCTAGTTTAACCATCAGAGGTTAAAGGGGGCGGAGCTAGCTTAACCATCAGAGGTTAGAGAGAGGGCGAAGCTAGTTTAACCATCAGAGGTTAGAGGGGGCGGAGCTAGTTTAACCATCAGAGGTTAAAGGGGGCGGAGCTAGTTTAACCATCAGAGGTTAAAGGGGGCGGAGCTAGTTTAACCATCAGAGGTTAGAGAGAGGGCGAAGCTAGTTTAACCATCAGAGGTTAGAGGGGGTGGAGCTAGTTTAACCATCAGAGGTTAGAGGGGGCGGAGCTAGTTTAATCATCAGAGGTTAGAGGGGGCGGAGCTAGTTTAACCATCAGAGGTTAAAGGGGGCGGAGCTAGCTTAACCATCAGAGGTTAGAGGGGGTGGAGCTAGTTTAACCATCAGAGGTTAAAGGGGGCGGAGCTAGCTTAACCATCAGAGGTTAGAGGGGGCGGAGCTAGTTTAACCATCAGAGGTTAAACGGGGCGGAGCTAGTTTAACCATCAGAGGCTAGAGAGGGGGCGGGGCTAGTTTAACCATCAGAGGTTAGAGAGGGGGCGGAGCTAGTTTAACCATCAGAGGTTAGAGGGGGTGGAGCTAGTTAACTCTTCGTCCTCTTGTCTCCTCAGGGAGCTTCTAGAGAAGGAGCTGGAGTCGGTTGGAATCAGACTGAACAGAACGAAACCAAATATTTATTTCAAGGTAGAGCTTCACTGCTCCTCTTCATCCTCTTCATCATCTTCATCATTAACAGCTTATATCAGACGGTCACCTCTGACCTTTGACCTGATCCACACATTGATGGACTCTAAAGCGTCTCTGTTAGTTTAATAAATGTCCATGTGTCCTCTGTAGCCTAAGAAAGGCGGCGGTCTGTCCTATAACTCCACGGTTCCTCTGACCCAGTGCTCAGAGAAGCTGGTCCAGCTCATCCTCCATGAGTACAGTATCCTTTCACGCTGTCCTCCTCTGCAGCTGCTCCTCTGCTCCTCCTCCTGTGTCCTCCTTTAACCTTTCACCTCCTCAGAGATCTTTAACGCTGAGGTTCTGTTCAGAGAGGACAGCACGCCGGACGAGTTCATCGACGTCATCGTTGGGAACAGAGTCTACATGCCGTGTCTCTACGTACGTCTCCTGTCTGCAGCTATCACGTCCTCACAGGTGGACAGCTTCTAACGTCTCTGTGTCCTCAGGTCTATAATAAGGTGGATCAGATCTCCATTGAGGAGGTGGACCGGCTGGCTCGTAGACCCAACAGTGTGGTGATCAGGTCAGAGCTCTGTCCGTCATGTTTCAGGTTCTTATCTGTGACGTCTGCTTTTAACCTGGTGATGGTTTCAGCTGTGGGATGAAGCTGAACCTGGATTATCTCCTGGAGACGCTGTGGGAATATCTGGCTCTGATCTGCATCTACACCAAGAAGAGAGGAGGTCAACACACATTGCACACACACACACACTACACATCTACCCCCCCCCCCATCTCCTCTCCTCCTCCTCTCCTCCTCTTCTCCTCCTCTCCTCCTCTTCTCCTCCTCTCCTCCTCCTCTCCTCCTCTCTCCTCCTCTCTCCTCCTCCTCTCCTCCTCCTCTCCTCCTCCTCTCCTCTGATCCTCCTCTGTCCTCCTTGTCTCCATCAGAGCGTCCAGACTTTAACGACGCCATCATCATGAGGAGAGGAGCGAGTGTGGAGCATGTGGTGAGTCAAACTGTCTCTGAGGACATACTCACGACACATGGACGTTGTCGTGGACGCTGTCGTTGTCTGATGGTTTTTTTTCTTTCTGTTTCATCCTCAGTGCCATCGCATCCACAGAACCTTAGCCAGCCAGTTCAAATACGCCCTGGTCTGGGTGAGTCCATCTCTGAGTCCTGGTCAAGAGTCTGACACCACATCAATGAGACATGGAAACACGTCCAGGGTCCAGTCTGCCTGCTGTAGAAACATGCTAGCTGTTAGCATCAGCCTTAGCGTCAGCATCAGCCTTAGCATCAGCATTAGCATTAGCATCAGCATCAGCCTTAGCATCAGCCTTAGCATCAGCCTTAGCATCAGCGTTAGCATCAGCGTTAGCATCAGCGTTAGCATCAGCCTTAGCATCAGCATCAGCCTTAGGATCAGCCTTAGCATCAGCATTAGCGTCAGCATTAGCATCAGCCTTAGCATCAGCCTTAGCATCAGCATCAGCCTTAGCATCAGCCTTAGCATCAGCATCAGCCTTAGCATCAGCCTTAGCATCAGCATTAGCATCAGCATCAGCATCAGCCTTAGCATCAGCCTTAGCATCAGCATCAGCCTTAGCATCAGCCTTAGCATCAGCATTAGCGTCAGCATCAGCATCAGCCTTAGCATCAGCCTTAGCATCGTCTTTCAGTCTCTGACCATCAGACTCTATTGATGAACTCTTCTGATTCTTCTTCTCCTTAATAAAATAATCTAATATTAACATGGACTCTGGTTTAAAGGCTGCTGACGTTCTTCAGACATGTTCTCTGTGACGTATGAGAACCACAGATTAAACCTCTGGTTGTGTTTCAGGGAACCAGCACCAAGTACAGTCCTCAGAGAGTCGGTCTGACGCACATCATGGAGCACGAGGACGTCATCCAGATCGTGAAGAAGTGAAAGCAGCTGCTGGTCAAAGACAAACTGTAGATACCGAGGACATCAGCCAGCGTCATTATTTTATACATGAAAACTAAGAATGACTGAGAGACGCAGCACACCTGAACATGGTCAGGAAATAAAGATCATAAAACATTCAACAAGGCCTGGATTCATTTCATTCTGTTAGAAATATATGGACAGAGACGTCCTCTGTGCTGGATTAGAGTCTGCCACATGTCAACACAGAGTAAACATGATGATTATATTTATTGTTAAAGGTTTAAGATTGTTTAAAGTCATTGTTTCCAGTATCTCCTGGTTGTATTTTCTACAGTCTATCTCTGGTAGTCATTGGTTGTTTAGCTGCAGTTCCTCAGTGCGGCCACCAGAGGACAGTGGAGACTGATGTCAGTGCTAATGTCTCGTTGTTTTATAGGTTAAGGTGGTATTAGAGGTTTAAGGTGGTATAAAAATGTTCCTGCTCTAAATCTAGTCTCCATGAAGCTTCTGGTGTTTCAGCTTTAGTTTCTAATCAGAGATGTTGATTCTACTGGGTTTTATTTCTGTTCAACTATTGAACTGACTCATGTTCCTAATATTCTGACATAGTAGTCAGTGGGCTGGACTAAATAACAGAAACACTTTAGAGTTTAATTCAAAGCTTCAGTTTAACTTTAAAAGGCTGAATGTCATGGTTCTGCGTTTTGATTTCCTGTTTTATTTTGTTAAGTCTGTTCTACTTCCTGTCCTGTGATGTCACACCTGTGTGATTGTCTGTCCCGCCCTGATTGTTGTCACCTGTGTCTCCTCTGTCCTTGTGTCCATACAGTCCTGTCTTTCCCTTTGTCCTCTGTCGTGTCTTACTGTTTCTCTGTGTTCCAGCTCTGCTCTTGTCTTATGTTCTTGTCATGTTTGTTTTTAAACTTCTGTAACTTTGGTTTCATTAAATTCATGTCCTGCCTCATCGCCTGTGTCCCTTCTCACCCTGAAAACACTGAACTCAGACTAAACATTCACACATATGCAGGAGCGGGTTCGAGTCCAGCTGAGAGCTCAGTCAAGTCAGTGTTTCCTACCAACTGGAACATTATTTAGTTTTTAGTTGATGATAGAAAACATTTATTGTTGGATGTGGAGAAATATTCAGACTCTGAATCTCCGTCATTAAACATTTATGTTAACTCCTCCTCTCGAGCTGTTCCCTGGTTTCAGTTTAGTTTCACTTTCATCAGGATCGTGTCACAGATATTTTTCTCTCCGTGTCAAACTCCGTCTGAAGGTAATGAAGCAGCTTTGAATGTTTTCTTGGTTAACATCAGATGTCAGCAGCTCAGCTCCAACACAAGCAGCAGAAATATGCAGCTCCGTAAATTCACGTTAATCTGAGTCAGAGCTGAAAGTTTAGAGTCTGGATGAGGCCTAGTCTGAGGCTTGGTCTGAGACGATCGCGATAAAGAGCTTTTAGTTCAGTCCTGTCAGATCAGATGTAGAGGAAACATTTTAAAGTGTTCAAAGTAAAAACATCCAGAGGTTGAATCCATCTATGATCTGGAGAGGAACAGCTTCTTTCTACAGTTTATATTTTACCAAGTTTATATAATTACCAAAGTCGCGTGCGCGCAGGCTGAGGGGTGCGCGCACGCGACGAAGTTTCTGTGCATGCGCTTGTGACTCTTACGTCATCATTATTGCAAATATAATCAAATGAGTGAAATCAGGAAAACTGTCAGGTCAGATATCTGAAGATAAAGTTAGTGATGAAGGATATTTATGTCGTGTGTAACTTGATATATATATTAAATATAAATAGTAATATAAATTAAATTACTGTTGTTCTACTTGTATTTCCACAACCACTGTGTTATGATGATGGGTTGTGTTAGATACACGTATTTTTGTTTGTTTTTTAAAGTTGTTGCAATTTTTGTTTAACGTAGCTGAACATATTTTAACATTTCTTCCAATCTGATCTTTGATCTGAAAAGTTGAATCCTGTGGTAACTTTTTTCGATGAAATTATTTTTTATTTATATTTAAATGTGAGAGCTGATTGTTGTGATTATTTTATTCTGTGTTTGGTCATTTGATCAGATTAAACATGCTGCCTTTAATATGGATATAAAACAGATGGTTGAGTTTAGTGTGTGGGGGTTTGGGGGGGGGGGGGGGGGGGGGTCCTGGTTGGGACGTAGATGGAGGTGAACAGCTGATCTACAGGATGTGGAGACTGGTCCACATTTAACATGTGACTGTAGAATGCAGCACATAGTGCAGTGACTTTAACCCCTTCATTACATGACTACATTAAGGTACATTAAAGAAGTGAAAGTAGAAACTTGAAGCCTTCTCAGCTCAATGATTAGATTAGAAACGTTTCCAGTTAGAAATGATTCATTAATGAATGTTTCTCGTCTTTAAATGACATTTAGAAGGAAATTCTTCATTTTCCAGTTTCCTCTTGAATTAGTTCCAGTTCATGTTGATTTAAATGAGAGGAGTCATTATTAGTGACATCTGTTAAATGTTAGTTTGAACTGAATCAAAGCTCATTCTTCTTCTTTGACTCAAAGTCAATCAGAGCAGCAGATGTTCAGATCAGAGTCCAGGTTCACTCTGATCTTTAAAAAGAACACCTTCATAATAATGATCTACAAGCTCTTATTGTGAAAATCTGCCTCCTCCCTCCTTCCTGTCCTCCTCCATCACAGGTGCAGCTCTGATTGGTTCCAGGAAGTATCTGACCTGAGTCTCTAGTGTCCAGGTGGAGTGGAGAGTCTTTGGATCAACGGTGAGTCTGGTTTGTCTCAGGGTTAGGGTTCACTAACTGTTTCTGTCTGTGATGTTTGGACACGATGTTTAATGAGAGCATGACAGCAGCTTTAACTGACACAATCAGAGCCAATCAGTGGAGGATCAGCTGATATCTTTACAGCACAAATGATTTCACTTCATGTTCACATCAATGATTTGTGTTTCATCTGCACATGAAGGTAGAAAGCTGATGTGGATTCAGCACCATGGACCTGATTCTGATGGACCAGATGGAGGACACAGAGGAGAGAATCAGACGTCTGGTAGAAGAGTTGACTGATATCAGTCATCATTCATCTGACCCCATCTGTGTGTCCTTAAAGAGGGATCGATCACCTGATCACATGATTGATTTTCAAGGACATCAACCCTTTGTTCCACCTTGGTAAAATGTTTCCTCCATGCTTGTGATTCATGTTTAAACTGTTCTTGATCCAGAGAAGTTTTATTAACCAGTTTATTTATCTTTATCATCATTAATCTCCTGTGTTACATCTGGAAGCTGTCCAGTCTAACCAGACTTTAACTCAGTGGTTCTCAACCTTTCTTGGGTTGTGACCCCATTTTAACATCACACATGTTACATCTGGCGACTCCAGAGACATTTTTTTTTTCTAGAATTAGTTTTTGATCATGTTTGTTATACTGTGTTGCAGATACAGAGTAGCCAGATACTGCACAGTGACATTTTATTTTCCCTGATAACATAGTGAGGCGAGCTTGTCTTTACCACTGTGTTTCCGTTATCCAGTAATTACCGGACTTTGGCCACTAAATCTGCTGATGTCCTGTATTTCTAACCCCACTGGTCAAAATGTAATTATTCCCTCAAAGCAAATTTTTAATTTTAATAGAATAGGGAATATTACTGGTCATTTTGGAATCAAGAAATCTCAAGTGAGGACGAGACGGCTCCGTTTACAGCCCCTATAATTAGGATCCATCAAGTGCACAAGGAGACGCCACCGCTGCAATCTGGCCATTTTGGATCAAGTGACTCAGTGACTTGCAAAACTCAGCTCATATTGACTCGGAATGATCTGACTCCTCTGGTTGGTGTTTTACATTACTACTGCAGCAAAAATTCAGCTGCTGCACACTTTACAAAGTGCGTTAAAAGTTAAAAAACGCCACTTTCAATAAAACGATTATAAATTGACATGCTTTAATGCCAATCTTATATAGCCTGCATATCATTTAGCATTTAAGGTCAATAAATCCAGATAATATTTTACTGGAATGTCAAACATTTGTCTGGTAAATTGAAAACCTGCCGGTCACGTCATCCGGTGCCATTCTTTTCTAGCGGAAAGCCTAAAACTAAATCCAGCTTCATACAGATATGTGTTTGCAAAAGGAACCAACCATTTAGAGCACACAGTGAGATCTCTGGGTTCTCATCTCTTGCTCCAAACCAGAATTCCTCCACTGGCACTCACCAATGTAATCACTGATGCACTTTGTCACATGACAGACAATCAAGATGCGCCAGCGCATACATTTTGTTTTGACCTCGATTTATATTCATGACAATTGAAAGAATGCAGTTGTTGAAGACTGTGTGTGGTATTTTTAATCATAATTTTAAAACGAATAATAATTGATAAATAAAATGTGTTTATCAGTAATTTTTCTTATTATCAATTACTAGACATTTCAGGCAACCACATTTGAATTCCACACAACCCCACGTGGGTTCGCAACCCCAAGGTTATAAAACACTGCTTTAACTGATTCTTCTTCTCTAACAGGATCAGTCCTGAACCCAGCTGTGTGTCCTTGAAGAGTGACTGGTCAACTGATCGCTTCATTGATTTTAAAAGACATCCACCCTCTGCTCCTAAGAGGTAAACCAGTGTCCATCTTCATACATGAGTCAGAGGTTAAGTTGATGATTGAAGCAGAAAGAAAGAGTCATTCACTGATTGAAAAGAAGCTCACATATCTCAGAAAGATAGATGAAGAACTTGTAAAAGCTGTGTAATGTTAGAACATCACATTATTCATCATTAATAGAATAAAAGAAGAAGAAGCTCAGATTTACTGTCAGCTCTGTAGCCAGGCTGACAAAGAGATCAGGATTAAATGAACCACATTAGACTGGTTTGAATCTATCAGACAGATTCCATCAATGATTCTTCTACTAATGTTAGTTATGGAGTTCCTCAGGGTTCTGTGCTAGGACCAATACTCTTCACATTAAACATGTTTCCCTTATGAAATATTATCAGGAAACACTGCATAAATCTCCATCTGTATGCAGATGACACCCAGCTATATGTATGAAGCCTTTATGCCTTAAAGAAATAACAGATGACCTGTAACTTTGAACTGAACTAACTGAAACTCAGACTAAACACAAGTCATTGTATTTGACCCTAAACATCTCAGAGATTCATCATCTAATCATCTAGTTTCTCTGGATGTCATTACCTTGTTCTCCAGTTCTACTGTGAGAACCCTTGGTGTTATATTAGACCAGGACATGTCCTTTAATTGTCTCATTAGACTAGGGACCAGGACATGTCCTTTAATTCTCTCATTAAACTAGTGACCAGGACATGTCCTTTAATTCTCTCTAAACTAGTGACCAGGACATGTCCTTTAATTCTCTCATTAAACTAGTGACCAGGACATGTCCTTTAATTCTCTCATTAAACCAGTGACCAGGACATGTCCTTTAATTCCCTCATTAAACCAGTGACCAGGACATGTCCTTTAATTCTCTCATTAAACTAGTGACCAGGACATGTCCTTTAATTCTCTCATTAAACCAGTGACCAGGACATGTCCTTTAATTCTCTCTAAACTAGTGTCCAGGACATGTCCTTTAATTCTCTCATTAAACTAGTGACCAGGACATGTCCTTTAATTCTCTCATTAAACCAGTGACCAGGACATGTCCTTTAATTCTCTCATTAACTAGTGACCAGGACATGTCCTTTAATTCTCTCATTAAACTAGTGACCTGGACATGTCCTTTAATTCTCTCATTAAACTAGTGACCAGGACATGTCCTTTAATTCTCTCATTAAACTAGTGACCAGGACATGTCCTTTAATTCTCTCATTAAACCAGTGACCAGGACATGTCCTTTAATTGTCTCATTAAACCAGTGACCAGGACATGTCCTTTAATTCTCTCATTAAACTAGTGACCAGGACATGTCCTTTAATTCTCTCATTAAACCAGTGACCAGGACATGTCCTTTAATTCTCTCATTAACTAGTGACCAGGACATGTCCTTTAATTCTCTCATTAAACTAGTGACCTGGACATGTCCTTTAATTCTCTCATTAAACTAGTGACCAGGACATGTCCTTTAATTCTCTCATTAAACTAGTGACCAGGACATGTCCTTTAATTCTCTCATTAAACCAGTGACCAGGACATGTCCTTTAATTCTCTCATTAAACCAGTGACCAGGACATGTCCTTTAATTCCCTCATTAAACCAGTGACCAGGACATGTCCTTTAATTCTCTCATTAAACTAGTGACCAGGACATGTCCTTTAATTCTCTCATTAAACCAGTGACCAGGACATGTCCTTTAATTCTCTCTAAACTAGTGTCCAGGACATGTCCTTTAATTCTCTCATTAAACTAGTGACCAGGACATGTCCTTTAATTCTCTCATTAAACCAGTGACCAGGACATGTCCTTTAATTCTCTCATTAAACCAGTGACCAGGACATGTTCTTTAATTCTCTCATTAAACTAGTGACCTGGACATGTCCTTTAATTCTCTCATTAAACTAGTGACCAGGACATGTCCTTTAATTCTCTCATTAAACCAGTGACCAGGACATGTCCTTTAATTCTCTCTAAACTAGTGACCAGGACATGTCCTTTAATTCTCTCATTAAACCAGTGACCAGGACATGTCCTTTAATTCTCTCTAAACTAGTGACCAGGACATGTCCTTTAATTCTCTCATTAAACTAGTGACCAGGACATGTCCTTTAATTCTCTCATTAAACTAGTGACCAGGACATGTCCTTTAATTCTCTCATTAGACTAGTGACCAGGACATGTCCTTTAATTCTCTCATTAAACTAGTGACCAGGACATGTCCTTTAATTCTCTCATTAAACTAGTGACCAGGACATGTCCTTTAATTCTCTCATTAACTAGTGACCAGGACATGTCCTTTAATTCTCTCATTAACTAGTGACCAGGACATGTCCTTTAATTCTCTCATTAAACCAGTGACCAGGACATGTCCTTTAATTCTCTCATTAAACCAGTGACCAGGACATGTCCTTTACTTCTCTCATTAGACTAGTGACCAGGACATGTCCTTTAATTCTCTCATTAAACTAGTGACCAGGACATGTCCTTTAATTCTCTCATTAACTAGTGACCAGGACATGTCCTTTAATTCTCTCATTAAACTAGTGACCAGGACATGTCCTTTAATTCTCTCATTAACTAGTGACCAGGACATGTCCTTTAATTCTCTCATTAAACTAGTGACCAGGACATGTCCTTTAATTCTCTCATTAGACTAGTGACCAGGACATGTCCTTTAATTCTCTCATTAAACTAGTGACCAGGACATGTCCTTTAATTCTCTCATTAAACTAGTGACCAGGACATGTCCTTTAATTCTCTCATTAACTAGTGACCAGGACATGTCCTTTAATTCTCTCATTAACTAGTGACCAGGACATGTCCTTTAATTCTCTCATTAAACCAGTGACCAGGACATGTCCTTTACTTCTCTCATTAGACTAGTGACCAGGACATGTCCTTTAATTCTCTCATTAAACTAGTGACCAGGACATGTCCTTTAATTCTCTCATTAACTAGTGACCAGGACATGTCCTTTAATTCTCTCATTAACTAGTGACCAGGACATGTCCTTTAATTCTCTCATTAAACTAGTGACCTGGACATGTCCTTTAATTCTCTCATTAACTAGTGACCAGGACATGTCCTTTAATTCTCTCATTAAACTAGTGACCAGGACATGTCCTTTAATTCTCTCATTAAACTAGTGACCAGGACATGTCCTTTAATTCTCTCATTAGACTAGTGACCAGGACATGTCCTTTAATTCTCTCATTAAACTAGTGACCAGGACATGTCCTTTAATTCTCTCATTAAACTAGTGACCAGGACATGTCCTTTAATTCTCTCATTAACTAGTGACCAGGACATGTCCTTTAATTCTCTCATTAACTAGTGACCAGGACATGTCCTTTAATTCTCTCATTAAACCAGTGACCAGGACATGTCCTTTAATTCTCTCATTAAACCAGTGACCAGGACATGTCCTTTAATTCTCTCATTAAACTAGTGACCAGGACATGTCCTTTAATTCTCTCATTAAACTAGTGACCAGGACATGTCCTTTAATTCTCTCATTAACTAGTGACCAGGACATGTCCTTTAATTCTCTCATTAACTAGTGACCAGGACATGTCCTTTAATTCTCTCATTAACTAGTGACCAGGACATGTCCTTTAATTCTCTCATTAAACTAGTGACCAGGACATGTCCTTTAATTCTCTCATTAAACTAGTGACCAGGACATGTCCTTTAATTCTCTCTAAACTAGTGACCAGGACATGTCCTTTAATTCTCTCATTAACTAGTGACCAGGACATGTCCTTTAATTCTCTCATTAAACCAGTGACCAGGACATGTCCTTTAATTCTCTCATTAAACCAGTGACCAGGACATGTCCTTTACTTCTCTCATTAGACTAGTGACCAGGACATGTCCTTTAATTCTCTCATTAAACTAGTGACCAGGACATGTCCTTTAATTCTCTCATTAAACTAGTGACCAGGACATGTCCTTTAATTCTCTCATTAGACTAGTGACCAGGACATGTCCTTTAATTCTCTCATTAAACTAGTGACCAGGACATGTCCTTTAATTCTCTCATTAACTAGTGACCAGGACATGTCCTTTAATTCTCTCATTAAACCAGTGACCAGGACATGTCCTTTAATTCTCTCATTAAACCAGTGACCAGGACATGTCCTTTAATTCTCTCTAAACTAGTGACCAGGACATGTCCTTTAATTCTCTCATTAAACCAGTGACCAGGACATGTCCTTTAATTCTCTCATTAAACCAGTGACCAGGATATGTCCTTTAATTCTCTCATTAAACTAGTGACCAGGACATGTCCTTTAATTCTCTCATTGAACCAGTGACCAGGACATGTCCTTTAATTCTCTCATTACCTAGTGACCAGGACATGTCCTTTAATTCTCTCATTAAACTAGTGACCAGGACATGTCCTTTAATTCTCTCATTAAACTAGTGACCAGGACATGTCCTGGAATTCTCTCATTAAACTAGTGACCAGGACATGTCCTTTAATTCTCTCATTAACTAGTGACCAGGACATGTCCTTTAATTCTCTCATTAAACTAGTGACCAGGACATGTCCTTTAATTCTCTCATTAAACTAGTGACCAGGACATGTCCTTTAATTCTCTCATTAAACTAGTGACCAGGACATATCCTTTAATTCTCTCATTAAACTAGTGACCAGGACATGTCCTTTAATTCTCTTATTAAACTAGTGACCAGGAAATGTCCGTCCTTTAATTCTCTCATTAAAGTCTCCAGGACATGTCCTTTAATTCTCTCATTAAACTAGTGACCAGGACATGTCCTTTAATTCTCTCATTAAACTAGTGACCAGGACATGTCCTTTAATTCTCTCATTAAACTAGTGACCAGGACATGTCCTTTAATTCTCTCATTAAACTAGTGACCAGGACATGTCCTTTAATTCTCTCATTAAACTAGTGACCAGGACATGTCCTTTAATTCTCTCATTAAACTAGTGACCAGGACATGTCCTTTAATTCTCTCATTAAACTAGTGACCAGGACATGTCCTTTAATTCTCTCATTAAACTAGTGACCAGGACTTGTCCTTTAATTCTCTCATTAAAGTAGTGACCAGGACATGTCCTTTAATTCTCTCATTAAACTAGTGACCAGGCAATGTCCGTCCTTTAATTCTCTCATTAAAGTCTCCAGGACATATCCTTTAATTCTCTCATTAAACCAGTGACCAGGACATGTCCTTTAATTCTCTCATTAAACTAGTGACCAGGACATGTCCTTTAATTCTCTCATTAAACTAGTGACCAGGACTTGTCCTTTAATTCTCTCATTAAAGTAGTGACCAGGACATGTCCTTTAATTCTCTCATTAAACTAGTGACCAGGACATGTCCTTTAATTCTCTTATTAAACTAGTGACCAGGACATGTCCTTTAATTCTCTCATTAAACTAGTGACCAGGACATGTCCTTTAATTCATGTATCATCTATGAGTTAATGATCAGTAGATTAACACCTGGTCTACATCACATCTAAACACACTGAAATCCATTCTAGACCAGTTCTTTTTCAAAGAACCATTTCTAATCGTTGCTTAACAACAACATATCAACGTCCCTCCATCTCTACTTGGTACCTTCCACTGGGATCCTCTCTTCATTGACCAATGATGATGTGAACGCTACAGACCAGCTTGATGTGATTATTAATGGAAGTGGATATGTTGTGTGTGAGAGTGAGTTTACATGTTAACAGGACACAGTCTGACCCTGAGACAGTCACATCCTGAAGCTGGTCACCAGACTAAACTTGAACTGTAAACCTCAGAGGAAGAGTCTGCTCAGATATTTGATGAATGATACGTGGACTGAAGATGATTTATGCTTCATTCTTCTTCATAGTTGGTCTACTGTGGCTGACGTCTAAAAACTGATTCTTCTTCTCTAACAGGATCAGTCCTGAACCCAGCTGTGTGTCCTTGAAGAGTGACTGGTCAACTGATCGCTTCATTGATTTTAAAAGACATCCACCCTCTGCTCCTAAGAGGTAAACCAGTGTCCATCTTCATACATGATTCAGAGGTTAAGTTGATGATTGAAGCAGAAAGAAAGAGTCATTCACTGATTGAAAAGAAGCTCACATATCTCAGAAAGATAGATGAAGAACTTGTAAAAGCTGTGTAATGTTAGAACATCACATTATTCATCATTAATAGAAGATAAGAAGAAGAAGCTCAGATTTACTGTCAGCTCTGTAGCCAGGCTGACAAAGAGATCAGGATTAAATGAACCACATTAGACTGGTTTGAATCTATCAGACAGATTCCATCAATGATTCTTCTACTAATGTTAGTTATGGAGTTCCTCAGGGTTCTGTGCTAGGACCAATACTCTTCACATTAAACATGTTTCCCTTATGAAATATTATCAGGAAACACTGCATAAATCTCCATCTGTATGCAGATGACACCCAGCTATATGTATGAAGCCTTTATGCCTTAAAGAAATAACAGATGACCTGTAACTTTGAACTGAACTAACTGAAACTCAGACTAAACACAAGTCATTGTATTTGACCCTAAACATCTCAGAGATTCATCATCTAATCATCTAGTTTCTCTGGATGTCATTACCTTGTTCTCCAGTTCTACTGTGAGAACCCTTGGTGTTATATTAGACCAGGACATGTCCTTTAATTCTCTCATTAAACTAGTGACCAGGACATGTCCTTTAATTCTCTCATTAAACTAGTGACCAGGACATGTCCTTTAATTCTCTCATTAAACCAGTGACCAGGACATGTCCTTTAATTCTCTCATTAAACTAGTGACCTGGACATGTCCTTTAATTCTCTCATTAAACTAGTGACCAGGACATGTCCTTTAATTCTCTCATTAAACTAGTGACCAGGACATGTCCTTTAATTCTCTCATTAAACCAGTGACCAGGACATGTCCTTTAATTCTCTCATTAAACTAGTGACCAGGACATGTCCTTTAATTCTCTCTAAACTAGTGACCAGGACATGTCCTTTAATTCTCTCATTAAACTAGTGACCAGGACATGTCCTTTAATTCTCTCATTAAACCAGTGACCAGGACATGTCCTTTAATTCTCTCATTAAACTAGTGACCAGGACATGTCCTTTAATTCTCTCATTAAACTAGTGACCAGGACATGTCCTTTACTTCTCTCATTAAACCAGTGACCAGGACATGTCCTTTAATTCTCTCATTAAACTAGTGACCAGGACATGTCCTTTAATTCTCTCATTAAACCAGTGACCAGGACATGTCCTTTAATTCTCTCATTAACCAGTGACCAGGACATGTCCTTTAATTCTCTCATTAACTAGTGACCAGGACATGTTCTTTAATTCTCTCATTAAACTAGTGACCTGGACATGTCCTTTAATTCTCTCATTAACTAGTGACCAGGACATGTCCTTTAATTCTCTCATTAAACTAGTGACCAGGACATGTCCTTTAATTCTCTCATTAAACCAGTGACCAGGACATGTCCTTTAATTCTCTCATTAAACTAGTGACCAGGACATGTCCTTTAATTCTCTCATTAACTAGTGACCAGGACATGTCCTTTAATTCTCTCATTAAACTAGTGACCAGGACATGTCCTTTAATTCTCTCTAAACTAGTGACCAGGACATGTCCTTTAATTCTCTCATTAAACTAGTGACCAGGACATGTTCTTTAATTCTCTCATTAAACTAGTGACCTGGACATGTCCTTTAATTCTCTCATTAACTAGTGACCAGGACATGTCCTTTAATTCTCTCATTAAACCAGTGACCAGGACATGTTCTTTAATTCTCTCATTAAACTAGTGACCTGGACATGTCCTTTAATTCTCTCATTAACTAGTGACCAGGACATGTCCTTTAATTCTCTCATTAAACTAGTGACCAGGACATGTCCTTTAATTCTCTCTAAACTAGTGACCAGGACATGTCCTTTAATTCTCTCATTAAACTAGTGACCAGGACATGTTCTTTAATTCTCTCATTAAACTAGTGACCTGGACATGTCCTTTAATTCTCTCATTAACTAGTGACCAGGACATGTCCTTTAATTCTCTCATTAAACTAGTGACCAGGACATGTCCTTTAATTCTCTCTAAACTAGTGACCAGGACATGTCCTTTAATTCTCTCATTAAACCAGTGACCAGGACATGTCCTTTAATTCTCTCTAAACTAGTGACCAGGACATGTCCTTTAATTCTCTCATTAAACTAGTGACCAGGACATGTCCTTTAATTCTCTCATTAAACTAGTGACCAGGACATGTCCTTTAATTCTCTCATTAGACTAGTGACCAGGACATGTCCTTTAATTCTCTCATTAAACTAGTGACCAGGACATGTCCTTTAATTCTCTCATTAAACTAGTGACCAGGACATGTCCTTTAATTCTCTCATTAACTAGTGACCAGGACATGTCCTTTAATTCTCTCATTAACTAGTGACCAGGACATGTCCTTTAATTCTCTCATTAAACCAGTGACCAGGACATGTCCTTTAATTCTCTCATTAAACCAGTGACCAGGACATGTCCTTTACTTCTCTCATTAGACTAGTGACCAGGACATGTCCTTTAATTCTCTCATTAAACTAGTGACCAGGACATGTCCTTTAATTCTCTCATTAACTAGTGACCAGGACATGTCCTTTAATTCTCTCATTAACTAGTGACCAGGACATGTCCTTTAATTCTCTCATTAAACTAGTGACCAGGACATGTCCTTTAATTCTCTCATTAACTAGTGACCAGGACATGTCCTTTAATTCTCTCATTAAACTAGTGACCAGGACATGTCCTTTAATTCTCTCATTAGACTAGTGACCAGGACATGTCCTTTAATTCTCTCATTAAACTAGTGACCAGGACATGTCCTTTAATTCTCTCATTAAACTAGTGACCAGGACATGTCCTTTAATTCTCTCATTAACTAGTGACCAGGACATGTCCTTTAATTCTCTCATTAAACTAGTGACCAGGACATGTCCTTTAATTCTCTCATTAACTAGTGACCAGGACATGTCCTTTAATTCTCTCATTAACCAGTGACCAGGACATGTCCTTAATCTCTCATTACTAGTGACCAGGACTGTCCTTTAATTCTCATTAAACCAGTGACCAGGACATGTCCTTTACTTCTCTCATTAAACTAGTGACCAGGACATGTCCTTTAATTCTCTCATTAAACTAGTGACCAGGACATGTCCTTTAATTCTCTCATTAACTAGTGACCAGGACATGTCCTTTAATTCTCTCATTAACTAGTGACCAGGACATGTCCTTTAATTCTCTCATTAAACTAGTGACCTGGACATGTCCTTTAATTCTCTCATTAACTAGTGACCAGGACATGTCCTTTAATTCTCTCATTAAACCAGTGACCAGGACATGTCCTTTAATTCTCTCATTAAACCAGTGACCAGGACATGTCCTTTACTTCTCTCATTAGACTAGTGACCAGGACATGTCCTTTAATTCTCTCATTAACTAGTGACCAGGACATGTCCTTTAATTCTCTCATTAAACCAGTGACCAGGACATGTCCTTTAATTCTCTCATTAAACCAGTGACCAGGACATGTCCTTTACTTCTCTCATTAGACTAGTGACCAGGACATGTCCTTTAATTCTCTCATTAAACTAGTGACCAGGACATGTCCTTTAATTCTCTCATTAACTAGTGACCAGGACATGTCCTTTAATTCTCTCATTAACTAGTGACCAGGACATGTCCTTTAATTCTCTCATTAAACTAGTGACCTGGACATGTCCTTTAATTCTCTCATTAACTAGTGACCAGGACATGTCCTTTAATTCTCTCATTAAACCAGTGACCAGGACATGTCCTTTAATTCTCTCATTAAACCAGTGACCAGGACATGTCCTTTACTTCTCTCATTAGACTAGTGACCAGGACATGTCCTTTAATTCTCTCATTAAACTAGTGACCAGGACATGTCCTTTAATTCTCTCATTAACTAGTGACCAGGACATGTCCTTTAATTCTCTCATTAACTAGTGACCAGGACATGTCCTTTAATTCTCTCATTAAACTAGTGACCAGGACATGTCCTTTAATTCTCTCATTAACTAGTGACCAGGACATGTCCTTTAATTCTCTCATTAAACTAGTGACCAGGACATGTCCTTTAATTCTCTCATTAAACTAGTGACCAGGACATGTCCTTTAATTCTCTCATTAGACTAGTGACCAGGACATGTCCTTTAATTCTCTCATTAAACTAGTGACCAGGACATGTCCTTTAATTCTCTCATTAAACTAGTGACCAGGACATGTCCTTTAATTCTCTCATTAAGTAGTGACCAGGACATGTCCTTTAATTCTCTCATTAACTAGTGACCAGGACATGTCCTTTAATTCTCTCATTAAACAGTGACCAGGACATGTCCTTTAATTCTCTCATTAAACCAGTGACCAGGACATGTCCTTTAATTCTCTCATTAAACTAGTGACCAGGACATGTCCTTTAATTCTCTCATTAAACTAGTGACCAGGACATGTCCTTTAATTCTCTCATTAACTAGTGACCAGGACATGTCCTTTAATTCTCTCATTAACTAGTGACCAGGACATGTCCTTTAATTCTCTCATTAAACTAGTGACCAGGACATGTCCTTTAATTCTCTCATTAAACTAGTGACCAGGACATGTCCTTTAATTCTCTCTAAACTAGTGACCAGGACATGTCCTTTAATTCTCTCTAACTAGTGACCAGGACATGTCCTTTAATTCTCTCATTAAACTAGTGACCAGGACATGTCCTTTAATTCTCTCATTAAACCAGTGACCAGGACATGTCCTTTACTTCTCTCATTAGACTAGTGACCAGGACATGTCCTTTAATTCTCTCATTAAACTAGTGACCAGGACATGTCCTTTAATTCTCTCATTAAACTAGTGACCAGGACATGTCCTTTAATTCTCTCATTAGACTAGTGACCAGGACATGTCCTTTAATTCTCTCATTAACTAGTGACCAGGACATGTCCTTTAATTCTCTCATTAACTAGTGACCAGGACATGTCCTTTAATTCTCTCATTAAACCAGTGACCAGGACATGTCCTTTAATTCTCTCATTAAACCAGTGACCAGGACATGTCCTTTACTTCTCTCATTAAACCAGTGACCAGGACATGTCCTTTACTTCTCTCATTAAACCAGTGACCAGGACATGTCCTTTAATTCTCTCATTAAACTAGTGACCAGGACATGTCCTTTAATTCTCTCTAAACTAGTGACCAGGACATGTCCTTTAATTCTCTCATTAAACTAGTGACCAGGACATGTCCTTTAATTCTCTCATTAAACCAGTGACCAGGACATGTCCTTTAATTCTCTCATTAACTAGTGACCAGGACATGTCCTTTAATTCTCTCATTAAACTAGTGACCTGGACATGTCCTTTAATTCTCTCATTAACTACTGACCAGGACATGTCCTTTAATTCTCTCATTAACTAGTGACCAGGACATGTCCTTTAATTCTCTCATTAAACTAGTGACCAGGACATGTCCTTTAATTCTCTCTAAACTAGTGACCAGGACATGTCCTTTAATTCTCTCATTAAACTAGTGACCAGGACATGTCCTTTAATTCTCTCATTAGACTAGTGACCAGGACATGTCCTTTAATTCTCTATTAACTAGTGACCAGACATGTCCTTTAATTCTCTCATTAAACTAGTGACCAGGACATGTCCTTTACTTCTCATTAAACAGTGACCAGACATGTCCTTTACTTCTCTATAACCAGTGACCAGGACATGTCCTTTAATTCTCTCATTAAACCAGTGACCAGGACATGTCCTTTAATTCTCTCTAAACTAGTGACCAGGACATGTCCTTTAATTCTCTCATTAACCAGTGACCAGGACATGTCCTTTAATTCTCTCATTAAACCAGTGACCAGGATATGTCCTTTAATTCTCTCATTAAACTAGTGACCAGGACATGTCCTTTAATTCTCTCATTGAACCAGTGACCAGGACATGTCCTTTAATTCTCTCATTACCTAGTGACCAGGACATGTCCTTTAATTCTCTCATTAAACTAGTGACCAGGACATGTCCTTTAATTCTCTCATTAAACTAGTGACCAGGACATGTCCTGGAATTCTCTCATTAAACTAGTGACCAGGACATGTCCTTTAATTCTCTCATTAAACTAGTGACCAGGACATGTCCTTTAATTCTCTCATTAAACTAGTGACCAGGACATGTCCTTTAATTCTCTCATTAACTAGTGACAAGGACATGTCCTTTATTCTCTCATTAAACTGTGACCAGGACATATCCTTTAATTCTCTCATAAACTAGTGACCAGGACATGTCCTTTAATTCTCTTATTAAACTAGTGACCAGGAAATGTCCGTCCTTTAATTCTCTCATTAAAGTCTCCAGGACATGTCCTTTAATTCTCTCATTAAACTAGTGACCAGGACATGTCCTTTAATTCTCTCATTAAACTAGTGACCAGGACATGTCCTTTAATTCTCTCATTAAACTAGTGACCAGGACATGTCCTTTAATTCTCTCATTAACTAGTGACCAGGACTTGTCCTTTAATTCTCTCATTAAAGTAGTGACCAGGACATGTCCTTTAATTCTCTCATTAACTAGTGACCAGGACTTGTCCTTTAATTCTCTCATTAAACTAGTGACCAGGCAATGTCCGTCCTTTAATTCTCTCATTAAAGTCTCCAGGACATATCCTTTAATTCTCTCATTAAACCAGTGACCAGGACATGTCCTTTAATTCTCTCATGAAACCAGTGACCAGGACATGTCCTTTAATTCTCTCATTAAACTAGTGACCAGGACATGTCCTTTAATTCTCTCATTAAACTAGTGACCAGGACTTGTCCTTTAATTCTCTCATTAAAGTAGTGACCAGGACATGTCCTTTAATTCTCTCATTAAACTAGTGACCAGGACATGTCCTTTAATTCTCTTATTAAACTAGTGACCAGGACATGTCCTTTAATTCTCTCATTAAACTAGTGACCAGGACATGTCCTTTAATTCTCTCATTAACTAGTGACCAGGACTTGTCCTTTAATTCTCTCATTAAACTAGTGACCAGGACATGTCCTTTAATTCTCTCATTAACTAGTGACCAGGACTTGTCCTTTAATTCTCTCATTAAACTAGTGACCAGGCAATGTCCGTCCTTTAATTCTCTCATTAAAGTCTCCAGGACATATCCTTTAATTCTCTCATTAAACCAGTGACCAGGACATGTCCTTTAATTCTCTCATTAAACCAGTGACCAGGACATGTCCTTTAATTCTCTCATTAAACTAGTGACCAGGACATGTCCTTTAATTCTCTCATTAAACTAGTGACCAGGACTTGTCCTTTAATTCTCTCATTAAAGTAGTGACCAGGACATGTCCTTTAATTCTCTCATTAAACTAGTGACCAGGACATGTCCTTTAATTCTCTTATTAAACTAGTGACCAGGACATGTCCTTTAATTCTCTCATTAAACTAGTGACCAGGACATGTCCTTTAATTCATGTATCATCTATATGAGTTAATGATCAGTAGATTAACACCTGGTCTACATCACATCTAAACACACTGAAATCCATTCTAGACCAGTTCTTTTTCAAAGAACCATTTCTAATCATTGCTTAACAACAACATATCAATGTCCCTCCATCTCTACTTGGTACCTTCCACTGGGATCCTCTCTTCATTGACCAATGATGATGTGAACGCTACAGACCAGCTTGATGTGATTATTAATGGAAGTGGATATGTTGTGTGTGAGAGTGAGTTTACATGTTAACAGGACACAGTCTGACCCTGAGACAGTCACATCCTGAAGCTGGTCACCAGACTAAACTTGAACTGTAAACCTCAGAGGAAGAGTCTGCTCAGATATTTGATGAATGATACGTGGACTGAAGATGATTTATGCTTCATTCTTCTTCATAGTTGGTCTACTGTGGCTGACGTCTAAAAACTGATTCTTCTTCTCTAACAGGATCAGTCCTGAACCCAGCTGTGTGTCCTTGAAGAGTGACTGGTCAACTGATCGCTTCATTGATTTTAAAAGACATCCACCCTCTGCTCCTAAGAGGTAAACCAGTGTCCATCTTCATACATGAGTCAGAGGTTAAGTTGATGATTGAAGCAGAAAGAAAGAGTCATTCACTGATTGAAAAGAAGCTCACATATCTCAGAAAGATAGATGAAGAACTTGTAAAAGCTGTGTAATGTTAGAACATCACATTATTCATCATTAATAGAATAAAAGAAGAAGAAGCTCAGATTTACTGTCAGCTCTGTAGCCAGGCTGACAAAGAGATCAGGATTAAATGAACCACATTAGACTGGTTTGAATCTATCAGACAGATTCCATCAATGATTCTTCTACTAATGTTAGTTATGGAGTTCCTCAGGGTTCTGTGCTAGGACCAATACTCTTCACATTAAACATGTTTCCCTTATGAAATATTACCAGGAAACACTGCAGAAATCTCCATCTGTATGCAGATGACACCCAGCTATATGTATGAAGCCTTTATGCCTTAAAGAAATAACAGATGACCTGTAACTTTGAACTGAACTAACTGAAACTCAGACTAAACACAAGTCATTGTATTTGACCCTAAACATCTCAGAGATTCATCATCTAATCATCTAGTTTCTCTGGATGTCATTACCTTGTTCTCCAGTTCTACTGTGAGAACCCTTGGTGTTATATTAGACCAGGACATGTCCTTTAATTCTCTCATTAAACTAGTGACCAGGACATGTCCTTTAATTCTCTCATTAAACTAGTGACCAGGACATGTCCTTTAATTCTCTCTAAACTAGTGACCAGGACATGTCCTTTAATTCTCTCATTAAACTAGTGACCAGGACATGTCCTTTAATTCTCTCATTAAACTAGTGACCAGGACATGTCCTTTAATTCTCTTATTAAACTAGTGACCAGGACATGTCCTTTAATTCTCTCATTAAAGTCTCCAGGACATGTCCTTTAATTGTCTCTCTAAACTAGTGACCAGGACATGTCCTTTAATTCTCTCTAAACTAGTGACCAGGACATGTCCTTTAATTCTCTCATTAAACCAGTGACCAGGACATGTCCTTTAATTCTCTCATTAAACTAGTGACCAGGACATGTCCTTTAATTCTCTCATTAAACTAGTGACCAGGACATGTCCTTTAATTCTCTCATTAAACTAGTGACCAGGACACGTCCTTTAATTCTCTCTAAACTAGTGACCAGGACATGTCCTTTAATTCTCTCATTAAACTAGTGACCAGGACATGTCCTTTAATTCTCTCATTAAAGTCTCCAGGACATGTCCTTTAATTGTCTCTCTAAACTAGTGACCAGGACATGTCCTTTAATTCTCATTAGACTAGTGACCAGGACATGTCCTTTAATTCTCTCATTAAACTAGTGACCAGGACATGTCCTTAAATTCTCTTATTAAACTAGTGACCAGGACATGTCCGTCCTTTAATTCTCTCATTAAAGTCTCCAGGACATATCCTTTAATTGTCTCTCTAAACTAGTGACCAGGACATGTCCTTTAATTCTCTCTAAACTAGTGACCAGGACATGTCCTTTAATTCTCTCATTAAACTAGTGACCAGGACATGTCCTTTAATTCTCTTATTAAACTAGTGACCAGGACATGTCCTTTAATTCTCTCATTAAACTAGTGACCAGGACATGTCCTTTAATTCTCTCTAAACTAGTGACCAGGACATGTCCTTTAATTCTCTCATTAAACTAGTGACCAGGACATGTCCTTTAATTCTCTCATTAAACTAGTGACCAGGACATGTCCTTTAATTCTCTCATTAAACTAGTGACCAGGACATGTCCTTTAATTCTCTCATTAAACTAGTGACCAGGACATGTCCTTTAATTCTCTCATTAAACTAGTGACCAGGACATGTCCTTCAATTCTCTCATTAAACTAGTGACCAGGACATGTCCTTTAATTCTCTTATTACACTAGTGACCAGGACATGTCCTTTAATTCTCTCATTAAACTAGTGACTAGGACATGTCCTTTAATTCTCTCATTAAACTAGTGACCAGGACATGTCCTTTAATTCTCTTATTAAACTAGTGACCAGGACATGTCCTTTAATTCTCTCATTAAACCAGTGACCAGGACATGTCCTTTAATTCTCTCATTAAACTAGTGACCAGGACATGTCCTTTAATTCATGTATCATCTATATGAGTTAATGATCAGTAGATTAACACCTGGTCTACATCACATCTAAACACACTGAAATCCATTCTAGACCAGTTCTTTTTCAAAGAACCATTTCTAATCGTTGCTTAACAACAACATATCAACGTCCCTCCATCTCTACTTGGTACCTTCCACTGGGATCCTCTCTTCATTGACCAATGATGATGTGAACGCTACAGACCAGCTTGATGTGATTATTAATGGAAGTGGATATGTTGTGTGTGAGAGTGAGTTTACATGTTAACAGGACACAGTCTGACCCTGAGACAGTCACATCCTGAAGCTGGTCACCAGACTAAACTTGAACTGTAAACCTCAGAGGAAGAGTCTGCTCAGATATTTGATGAATGATACGTGGACTGAAGATGATTTATGCTTCATTCTTCTTCATAGTTGGTCTACTGTGGCTGACGTCTAAAAACTGATTCTTCTTCTCTAACAGGATCAGTCCTGAACCCAGCTGTGTGTCCTTGAAGAGTGACTGGTCAACTGATCGCTTCATTGATTTTAAAAGACATCCACCCTCTGCTCCTAAGAGGTAAACCAGTGTCCATCTTCATACATGAGTCAGAGGTTAAGTTGATGATTGAAGCAGAAAGAAAGAGTCATTCACTGATTGAAAAGAAGCTCACATATCTCAGAAAGATAGATGAAGAACTTGTAAAAGCTGTGTAATGTTAGAACATCACATTATTCATCATTTATAGAAGATAAGAAGAAGAAGCTCAGATTTACTGTCAGCTCTGTAGCCAGGCTGACAAAGAGATCAGGATTAAATGAACCACATTAGACTGGTTTGAATCTATCAGACAGATTCCATCAATGATTCTTCTACTAATGTTAGTTATGGAGTTCCTCAGGGTTCTGTGCTAGGACCAATACTCTTCACATTAAACATGTTTCCCTTATGAAATATTATCAGGAAACACTGCAGAAATCTCCATCTGTATGCAGATGACACCCAGCTATATGTATGAAGCCTTTATGCCTTAAAGAAATAACAGATGACCTGTAACTTTGAACTGAACTAACTGAAACTCAGACTAAACACAAGTCATTGTATTTGACCCTAAACATCTCAGAGATTCATCATCTAATCATCTAGTTTCTCTGGATGTCATTACCTTGTTCTCCAGTTCTACTGTGAGAACCCTTGGTGTTATATTAGACCAGGACATGTCCTTTAATTGTCTCATTAGACTAGGGACCAGGACATGTCCTTTAATTGTCTCATTAAACCAGTGACCAGGACATGTCCATTAATTCTCTCATTAAACTAGTGACCAGGACATGTCCTTTAATTCTCTCATTAAACTAGTGACCAGGACATGTCCTTTAATTCTCTCATTAAACCAGTGACCAGGACATGTCCTTTAATTCTCTCATTAAACTAGTGACCAGGACATGTCCTTTAATTCTCTCATTAAACTAGTGACCAGGACATGTCCTTTAATTCTCTCATTAAACCAGTGACCAGGACATGTCCTTTAATTCTCTCATTAAACTAGTGACCAGGACATGTCCTTTAATTCTCTCATTAAACCAGTGTCCAGGACATGTCCTTTAATTCTCTCTAAACTAGTGACCAGGACATGTCCTTTAATTCTCTCTAAACTAGTGACCAGGACATGTCCTTTAATTCTCTCATTAAACTAGTGACCAGGACATGTCCTTTAATTCTCTTATTAAACTAGTGACCAGGACATGTCCTTCAATTCTCTCATTAAACTAGTGACCAGGACATGTCCTTTAATTCTCTCTAAACTAGTGACCAGGACATGTCCTTTAATTCTCTCATTAAACTAGTGACCAGGACATGTCCTTTAATTCTCTCATTAAACTAGTGACCAGGACACGTCCTTTAATTCTCTCATTAAACTAGTGACCAGGACATGTCCTTTAATTCTCATTAAACTAGTGACCAGGACATGTCCTTTAATTCTCTCATTAAACTAGTGACCAGGACATGTCCTTTAATTCTCTCATTAAACTAGTGACCAGGACATGTCCTTTAATTCTCTCATTAAACTAGTGACCAGGACATGTGTAACCCGGGTGGAAATACCCTTTCAGTTCATTCCTTTTCGGTCTCTTACGGTAACACGCTACGTCATGACGGCACGCCGTCACGATGTCACGTGGCACGTGATTGAAGCGCGTTCAGTAGTAAAGCCGGCGTCTGCTCGCGGCCGGTAGTTGGGAAGAGTAGTACGCCGGTCAGAGGGTTGCTACAGCTTAGGAGCCGAATACCGGAGCCGGGGAGCATATGAAATAAGGCCGTGTACCGCGTTGTACCACGGAATCGGCCAAGTGATGGCGAGCTAGAGCCCAGCCTGGTTACAAAAGTCTCGAGAGTTGTACCAGGGACAGAACCGGAACCTCCACTGCTCCGTCCGGGCCGGTAGGAGGCTCCTTTGCAGCCGCTCCTCTTTCCCACTCTGCCCACACACCACACACTCGGCCCACACACACATCCACTCACTGCCCAACTGGACTATTTCCCCTTCCTCTGGACATCCACACAATTGGGTCGTGGACTGGTAGAAGTCCTGCTTCGGCAGGTGAAGAGCTTTACGCTTTTCCCTTGTTGGGCAAGTTATGAATCACAAGAGCACGGCTAAGTCAATCCTGTGATTGAGCGAACTGTACATATTGTGTTTTTTGGGGCCATTTGAATTACTGTGCTGCATCTTTACTATTGCTATTATTATTACTGTTTTTAATATGGGGTTTTGTACACAATAATATATGGTGTTTACCAAATCGTAATTCTGTTGTCCTGTGTCTAATTCTCCACTCCTTGAGCCTAACTTAGACTCCTGATTCTAGTCCAAAGTATCTTATTGAGCTAACTGTAATGAAACTGCACTTTATTTGCATCTACGTGCAGTTTACATAAAGTGGCGAGCTAGCCAGGAGTGGAGAAAACCCTGAATACATTTTTTTTTCTTTTCTTTTTTTGGGTATATGTATATATATTTGTGTAAAAATGGACATATTTGAGAAACGTGGCATTAAGATTCCAAATTCAGTTTTGATAAAGGAAGCGACAAAAACGGAAACAGATGATGAGGTAATCGAGTTTTTACGGCAGTATGGTTCGGTTTCAAATGTGGGACGTATTGATGAGCCCGATTCCGTTTTTCACCGTTCGATCGTGGTTGAATATGTTTCGGGCGTTGCACTAGCTGAGTTGCGTCCAACCTTACCATATGTATATGAGTGTAAAGGCGGTGAGGTTACTTATAAGATCTTTGACCTATCTACAGTCTGCGCGGAAGAGGTAGGGAAGTCGCAAACTAAGAATTACCTCCTCGAATTACAAAGAGTCGCAAAATTGACCGGACAAGATTTTGCGGTTGTTCTTACTGGGGTGATGTCTCTGCTTGGTCAGTCAGTCTCCCAGCTCAACCCCACTGCCACTGATGTTGAGCTTCCTTCGGAGAAGGATGAAAAGCCACCACCTGCTGCCACAGTTAGTCTGCAAACCCCACCACTGCTCTCTGCTACCACCTTTGGTCCCCCAGCGGGTCCTGCTGCTCTGGACCAGAGCGCTGAGCCACGGCCTAGGGTCCAGCCAGACCCCCCAGCCCGACACGCCTCGAGACCCTCTTTGCCAGCCATGTCACACGCTAGCCTCAATCCACCTGAAGTTCAACGCTATGTGGTCGAGCATATTGTCAAGAATGACGACAGTGCTATGCATCCCACACAGCGTCTCAGAGCCTTCTCTGGAAGATCGCCCAGACCTCAAACCGAGTCAGATTACGACACATGGCGTTCCGGAGTTGAGATGCTGTTACAAGATCCTGCAGTGTCCGACCTACAGCGCTCACGTAAGATCTTTGACAGCTTGTTACCACCTGCTGCTGACATGGTTAAGCACCTGAGACCTGACACTCCACCAGCAGTGTACCTACAGACACTTGACTCAGCGTACGGCACAGTGCAGGATGGGGATGAGCTATACGCCAAATTCATGGACACATTCCAGGATGGTGGAGAGATGCCGTCCCATTATCTGCAACGTTTGCAGGTGGCGCTGAATCAAGCTGTGAAACGAGGCGGAGTTTTGAACAAAGACTTTGATCGACACCTACTGACTCAGTTCTGCCGTGGCTGTTGGGACAACTCTCTCATTACAGAACTCCAACTGAAGCAACGTAAACATAATCCCCCATCGTTTGCTGAATTTCTGCTCCTTCTGCGAACTGAGGAAGATCGTGAAGCTGCAAAAGCAATCCGCATGAAGCAACATCTCGGATCATCACGACCCCGAGCTGCAGCCCACGCGCAGTATGTCTACCCCGACAGGGCAGAGAGAGGAGAGATTGCTGCACTCACCAACATCACGCAGCAACTCGCTCAACAACTGGCCGATATACAGAAGCAGCTTGCTACTCTCACTGCTGCTCAGTCAAGCTCAAGCTCCAGCCAAGCCGCTGCTTTCAAGGCCACACCGGGCCGCAAGTGGGGTGAGGGGCAGAGGGCGAGCAAGCCATTAAAGAACCCGTCTTCTGTTCCCAAGGCCGGCTATTGCTATCGGTGTGGTGAAGACGGCCATATAAAGACCCACTGTGACAATCCCCCGAACTCTGCACTGGTTGCCGCAAAGAAGAAGCAGTTCACCGATAAGCAGCAAAGATGGCAGAAATCAGACGTTCCTTCAAGACGGCCTTTAAACTAAAGTCAGTTCCAGTTGTGGGGCGAACCGGAACTGTTGTGGACCAGCAATGTCCTAACCAACGAAACCATGTTGAATGTCATGAAGTAACTCAGACCATCCCCGCTGTGCCAGTTAGATTGCCCAAAGGCTTGGTCGGATCCCGCTGCACAGCCAACATTAAAATTGCTGGTGAAGAATTTGATTGTCTGTTGGATACGGGGTCGCAAGTCACTACGATCCCGGTGTCATTCTATAACCAGCATCTTGCGGACCAACCGGTGAAGTCCTTGTGTGATTTACTGCAAGTGGAAGGAGCTGCAGGACACGCAATTCCTTATCTTGGATATGTGGAGATGGTGGTCACATTCCCCAGTGAGTTTCTGGGAGTTGATTTGGATGTTTCCACATTGGCACTTGTTGTTCCTGACGTCGGAGCCCATCAGTCCCCAGTGTTAATTGGCATGAACACCCTGGAGCCACTCTACAACCAGTACATGGGGAGTGAATACACCAACTTCCAGCCGACTGCCCATGGCTACAAAGCAGTGCTTAAACTGCTGCAGATCCGCCACCAGCAACAACAGGTGGGCAGCGATGGAGTAGTGAGGTTAGCCAGTAAGTCTCCCATCTGCATTCCTGCTGGTCACACCACTCTCATAGATGGCTCTATCCACACCAGCATGCTGTCTCCTGGTCAGTGGGCGCTTGTGGAGCATCCATCTGTACCACTGCCAGGTGGGCTGTGTGTCAAGAACTCTTTGGTCATGCTCCCAAGCCAGTCCCATAAGAAGATCCCAGTCATCCTCAGCAATGAGTCGGACCAGGATGTGACCATTCCACCCCTCTCCATCGTCGCTGAACTTGCAGTTTCACCCCAGATCTTATCACACACTGTGTCAACGAGCCGTTCACCATCGGAATCTCCCCCTGCTCTGAAGTTGGATTTTGGAGAGTCACCTATCCCGCCAGAGTGGAAGAGGAGAATCACTGAGAAGCTCAACAAGATTCCTGATGTTTTTGCACTCAGTGACATGGATTTTGGATGCACAGACAAGGTACAACATCACATAAGGTTGCATGACGAAACTCCATTCAAGCACAGAGCCAGGCCTATCCACCCTCAAGACATCGAAGCAGTTCGACAACATCTAAGGGACCTTTTGGAGGCTGGTGTCATTCGAGAGTCAGAGTCGTCATTTTCATCACCAATTGTCGTGGTCCGTAAGAAGAATGGTGACATACGGTTGTGTATTGACTACAGGAAACTGAACCTACAGACGGTTAAGGACGCTTATCCTCTGCCAAACCTGGAGGAGTCTCTGTCCGCTCTGACTGGGTCCAAATGGTTCAGTGTGCTCGACTTAAAATCGGGGTATTATCAGATTGGAATGAACGAAGAAGACAAAGCTAAAACGGCTTTTGTGACACCCCTTGGATTTTGGGAATTCAACCGAATGCCCCAAGGGGTAACAAACGCTCCATCTACGTTCCAGCGGTTAATGGAGAAGAGTATGGGAGATCTCCACTTGAAAGAAGTTCTGGTTTTTCTCGATGATCTTATTGTCTTCTCAGACACGCTGGAGGAACATGAGCGGAGGTTGCTGCGGGTATTACATCGCTTGAGAGAATACGGTCTGAAGCTTTCTCCCGAGAAATGTAAATATTTCCAGACGTCTGTTAAATACCTGGGACACATTGTTTCGGAGAAAGGAGTCGAGACTGATCCGGATAAGATCCTTGCTCTAAAGTCCTGGCCAATTCCAAGAACTCTGAAGGAACTCAAGTCGTTCCTCGGATTCGCTGGATACTACCGGAGTTTCATAAAGGGGTACTCCGCCGTTGCAAAACCTCTCAATGACTTGACGCGGGGCTATGCACCTACCTCCAGGGCCCAGAAGGGGTCCCGTCCAGTAGGGATCCAGGATCCGAAGAAACCCTTTGGGGAGCGATGGTCTCCCAGCTGTCAGCTTGCATTTGAAACATTGATTGAAAAGTTGACCAGTTCCCCAGTTCTTGGCTTCGCTGACCCAAAGTTGCAGTATGTTTTGCATACCGACGCCAGCACAACTGGACTCGGAGCAGCTTTATACCAGGAGCAGGAGGGTCAGTTGAGAGTGATCGCCTATGCCAGCCGTGGTCTGTCAGTGAGTGAGTCGAGGTATCCGGCCCATAAGTTAGAATTTCTTGCACTGAAGTGGAGTGTGTGTGAAAAGTTTCATGACTACCTGTACGGAGCCAGCTTTGTGGTGGTGACTGATAACAACCCGCTCACTTACCTGTTAACAACAGCAAAGTTGGATGCCGCCAGTCACAGGTGGCTTGCCGCCCTGTCCACCTATACTTTCAAGCTGCAATATCGAGCTGGGAAGCAGAACCTCGACGCTGACGCTCTATCTCGCCGGCCTCACAGCCGCTCTGCTGAACTGACGGAGCAGAAAGATTGGGACCTGATCAACAAGTTTACTGCAGAGCACGTCATGAGATCTGGTGAGTTGGAAGAACTCGACGCAGACATTGTTTCTGCTGTCTGTCACCGCTGTCTGGTCACCTGTCAGCCCAGCAGTCCGGCAGGAAGTTCCATCGCTCTGGTTGAGTCCCTGAGCCTGTCGGCAAAAGCTGTTCCTGACTGTTATGCCAGCGAGGACCCCTATGGTTTACCAGTTGTTTCCCCCCTGTCACACCTGGACCTCAAGGAAAAGCAACGTGCCGATCCAGTCATAAGGGAGGTTATCCACCAGATGGAGACTGGGGAGAAAGTTCCCCCCACAGCCAGGCAAGAACTTCCAGACCTGGTATTGTTGCTGAGGGAGCTGAACCGCCTAGAGCTGCAAGAGGACATCTTGTACCGGAGGAGGCAAGCCGGAGAACAAGTCTCGTTTCAGCTGGTGTTACCGGAGGAGCTAAGGTCAGTAGTGGTTACAAGCTTGCATGATGACATGGGGCATATGGGCATCGAGCGGACCTTGGACCTTGTGCGCTCCCGGTTCTTTTGGCCTCGCATGGCATCTGACATCGAAATCAAGATCAAGACCTGTAACCGTTGTGTGAGACGCAAGGCACTCCCAGAAAGATCAGCACCACTTGTTAACATCATGACTAGTCGTCCCTTGGAGTTACTTTGCATGGACTACCTGTCACTTGAACCAGATCAAAGCAATACAAAAGACATTCTCGTCCTCACCGACCACTTCACAAAGTTTGCAATAGCCATTCCCACAGCAAACCAAAAGGCGAAGACAGTGGCAAAATGTCTATGGGAGAACTTCATTGTGTGCTATGGGATACCAGAGCGACTCCACACAGACCAGGGGCCTGACTTCGAGTCGAAGCTGATTAAGGAGCTTTGCCAACTCGCTGGGATTGTGAAAACCCGAACGACCCCTTACCACCCTCGGGGGAACCCAGTTGAGCGATTTAACAGGACCCTGCTCAGCATGCTTGGGACGCTGGAGCGCAAGCAGAAGGCCAGATGGAAAGATTACGTGAAACCGTTAGTACATGCTTACAACTGTACACGGAATGATGCCACCGGCTTTGCGCCGTACGAATTGATGTTTGGTCGTTCACCGCGTCTTCCAGTGGATTTGGCTTTTGGGTTGCCTGTGCGGGAACATCAAGCTACTTCTCATTCCCAGTACGTTGAGGACCTGCGGTCCAGACTTGAAGAAAGCTTCCAACTAGCTTCGAAGAATGCTGTAAAATCTGGTGAACGAAATAAAGCCCGCTTTGATCAACGAGTCACTCTGTCGAGTCTGGAGGAAGGTGATCGAGTTTTGGTGAGAAATGTGAGACTTCGTGGCAAGCACAAACTCGAGGACAAATGGGAGCGGGATGTGTATGTCGTTGTGAAACGTGCTGGAGACCTGCCTGTGTACACAGTGCGGCCTGAGAACCGGGCAGATGGACCGACTCGCACGCTACACCGGGATTTACTTCTTCCATGTTCCTTCCTACCAGCATGTGGTGATTTAGATCCGGAGCCAGTTACACCTCCGCGTCGTCCTCGAACCCGGAGCCAGAAACCAGTCAGTGTTGATCGTACTGAGGACCTGGTTGAGGAGGAAGATGAATGGAATGTGCATGAATTCCAGATTCAGCCTGCCACATTCCAGTTCCAAAGTTTACCTGTTGAACCCTCTGCTGGTTTCAGTTCTCAGCCTTTACCCAGGGCTGTTGGGTCATCTGTGTCCTTGGAGGAGCCTGTGGTCTCTGTTCCGGAAATTGTGTACTTACGTGCTGATGGGGAGTCCTCTGCTGAGTCCGAAGCTTCCCTACCTGCAGGGGAAGAGGAGTTTGGGCCTGGTGAAGACTTATCTGAAACTGAGGGGATACCACTTACCTGTGTTCCGGAAGATCTACCTGTTGAAGAGCCAGGGCTCCCTGACCAAGTAGAGACGCCCAGCCAAAGTGAGCAGTTGCTCAGTCCACCTTCGATATCGATTGAAGCCACAAACTTACCTGATCCAGTCGTTGAGTCGATACCGGTTGCCAGACGTTCTAGTCGGCAGCGTCAACCCCCTAATCGTCTTCAGTATGGGGCGTTGGGTAACCCGCTTATCTCAGTCGTACAGTCGTTATTTCATGGGGTTGTTGATGCCTATAGCGAAGCACTTACTACAGCTGACCTCGTGCAACCTCGTGTTTATAATGTTTAGCATGCACCAGGAGCTGCATGGTCTAAAGGGGGGAGGATGTAACCTGGGTGGAAATACCCTTTCAGTTCATTCCTTTTCGGTCTCTTACGGTAACACGCTACGTCATGACGGCACGCCGTCACGATGTCACGTGGCGCGTGATTGAAGCGCGTTCAGTAGTAAAGCCGGCGTCTGCTCGCGGCCGGTAGTTGGGAAGAGTAGTACGCCGGTCAGAGGGTTGCTACAGCTTAGGAGCCGAATACCGGAGCCGGGGAGCATATGAAATAAGGCCGTGTACCGCGTTGTATGACGGAATCGGCCAAGTGATGGCGAGCTAGAGCCCAGCCTGGTTACAAAAGTCTCGAGAGTTGTACCAGGGACAGAACCGGAACCTCCACTGCTCCGTCCGGGCCGGTAGGAGGCTCCTTTGCAGCCGCTCCTCTTTCCCACTCTGCCCACACACCACACACTCGGCCCACACACACATCCACTCACTGCCCAACTGGACTATTTCCCCTTCCTCTGGACATTCACACAATTGGGTCGTGGACTGGTAGAAGTCCTGCTTCGGCAGGTGAAGAGCTTTACGCTTTTCCCTTGTTGGGCAAGTTATGAATCACAAGAGCACGGCTAAGTCAATCCTGTGATTGAGCGAACTGTACATATTGTGTTTTTTGGGGCCATTTGAATTACTGTGCTGCATCTTTACTATTGCTATTATTATTACTGTTTTTAATATGGGGTTTTGTACACAATAATATATGGTGTTTACCAAATCGTAATTCTGTTGTCCTGTGTCTAATTCTCCACTCCTTGAGCCTAACTTAGACTCCTGATTCTAGTCCAAAGTATCTTATTGAGCTAACTGTAATGAAACTGCACTTTATTTGCATCTACGTGCAGGTTACACATGTCCTTTAATTCTCTCATTAAACTAGTGACCAGGACATGTCCTTTAATTCTCTCATTAAACCAGTGACCAGGACATGTCCTTTAATTCTCTCATTAAACCAGTGACCAGGACATGTCCTTTAATTTTCTCATTTAACCAGTGACCAGGACATGTCCTTTAATTCTCTCATTAAACTAGTGACCAGGACATGTCCTTTAATTCTCTCATTAAACCAGTGACCAGGACATGTCCTTTAATTCTCTCATTAAACTAGTGACCAGGACATGTCCTTTAATTCTCTCATTAAACTAGTGACCAGGACATGTCCTTTAATTCTCTCATTAAACTAGTGTCCAGGACATGTCCTTTAATTCTCTCATTAAACTAGTGACCAGGACATGTCCTTTAATTGTCTCTCTAAACTTGTGACCAGGACATGTCCTTTAATTCTCTCATTAAACTAGTGACCAGGACATTTCCTTTAATTCTCTCATTAAACTAGTGACCAGGACATGTCCTTTAATTCTCTCATTAAACTAGTGACCAGGACATGTCCTTGAATTCTCTCAATAAACTAGTGACCAGGACATGTCCTTTAATTCTCTCATTAAACTAGTGACCAGGACATGTCCTTTAATTCTCTCATTAAACTAGTGACCAGGACATGTCCTTTAATTCTCTCATTAAACTAGTGACCAGGACATGTCCTTTAATTCTCTCATTAAACTAGTGTCCAGGACATGTCCTTTAAGTCTCTCATTAAACTAGTGACCAGGACATGTCCTTTAATTGTCTCTCTAAACTTGTGACCAGGACATGTCCTTTAATTCTCTCATTAAACTACTGACCAGGACATTTCCTTTAATTCTCTCATTAAACTAGTGACCAGGACATGTCCTTGAATTCTCTCATTAAACTAGTGACCAGGACATGTCCTTTAATTCTCTCATTAAACTAGTGACCAGGACATGTCCTTTAATTCTCTCTAAACTAGTGACCAGGACATGTCCTTTAATTCTCTCATTAAACCAGTGACCAGGACATGTCCTTTAATTCTCTTATTAAATCAGTGACCAGGACATGTCCTTTAATTCTCTCATTAAACTAGTGACCAGGGCATGTCCTTTAATTGTCTCTCTAAACTAGTGACCAGGACATGTCCTTTAATTCTCTCATTAAACTAGTGACCAGGACATGTCCTTTAATTCTCTCATTAAACCAGTGACCAGGACATGTCCTTTAATTCTCTCATTAAACTAGTGACCAGGACATGTCCTTTAATTCTCTCATTAAACTAGTGACCAGGACATGTCCTTTAATTCTCTCCAAACCAGTGACCAGGACATGTCCTTTAATTCTCTCATTAAACCAGTGACCAGGACATGTCCTTTAATTCTCTCATTAAACTAGTGACCAGGACATGTCCTTTAATTCTCTCATTAAACTAGTGACCAGGACATGTCCTTTAATTCTCTCATTAAACTAGTGACCAGGACATGTCCTTTAATTCTCTCATTAAACTAGTGTCCAGGACATGTCCTTTAATTCTCTCATTAAACTAGTGACCAGGACATGTCCTTTAATTGTCTCTCTAAACTTGTGACCAGGACATGTCCTTTAATTCTCTCATTAACCTAGTGACCAGGACATGTCCTTTAATTCTCTCATTAAACTAGTGACCAGGACATGTCCTTTAATTCTCTCATTAAACTAGTGACCAGGACATGTCCTTTAATTCACTCATTAAAGTCTCCGGGATATGTCCTTTAATTCTCTCATTAAACTAGTGACCAGGACATGTCCTTTAATTCTCTCATTAAACTAGTGACCAGGACATTTCCTTTAATTCTCTCATTAACCTAGTGACCAGGACATGTCCTTTAATTCTCTCATTAAACTAGTGACCAGGACATGTCCTTTAATTCTCTCATTAAACTAGTGACCAGGACATGTCCTTGAATTCTCTCAATAAACTAGTGACCAGGACATGTCCTTTAATTCTCTCATTAAACTAGTGACCAGGACATGTCCTTTAATTCTCTCATTAAACTAGTGACCAGGACATGTCCTTTAATTCTCTCATTAAACTAGTGACCAGGACATGTCCTTTAATTCTCTCATTAAACTAGTGTCCAGGACATGTCCTTTAATTCTCTCATTAAACTAGTGACCAGGACATGTCCTTTAATTGTCTCTCTAAACTTGTGACCAGGACATGTCCTTTAATTCTCTCATTAAACTAGTGACCAGGACATTTCCTTTAATTCTCTCATTAAACTAGTGACCAGGACATGTCCTTGAATTCTCTCATTAAACTAGTGACCAGGACATGTCCTTTAATTCTCTCATTAAACTAGTGACCAGGACATGTCCTTTAATTCTCTCTAAACTAGTGACCAGGACATGTCCTTTAATTCTCTCGTTAAACCAGTGACCAGGACATGTCCTTTAATTCTCTTATTAAACCAGTGACCAGGACATGTCCTTTAATTCTCTCATTAAACTAGTGACCAGGACATGTCCTTTAATTCTCTCATTAAACTAGTGACCAGGACATGTCCTTTAATTCTTTCCAAACCAGTGACCAGGACATGTCCTTTAATTCTCTCATTAAACCAGTGACCAGGACATGTCCTTTAATTCTCTCATTAAACTAGTGACCAGGACATGTCCTTTAATTCTCTCATTAAACTAGTGACCAGGACATGTCCTTTAATTCTCTCATTAAACTAGTGACCAGGACATGTCCTTTAATTCTCTCATTAAACTAGTGACCAGGACATGTCCTTTAATTCTCTCATTAAACTAGTGTCCAGGACATGTCCTTTAATTCTCTCATTAAACTAGTGACCAGGACATGTCCTTTAATTCTCTCATTAAACTAGTGACCAGGACATGTCCTTTAATTCTCTCATTAAACTAGTGACCAGGACATGTCCTTTAATTCTCTCATTAAACTAGTGACCAGGACATGTCCTTTAATTCTCTCATTAAACTAGTGTCCAGGACATGTCCTTTAATTCTCTCATTAAACTAGTGACCAGGACATGTCCTTTAATTGTCTCTCTAAACTTGTGACCAGGACATGTCCTTTAATTCTCTCATTAAACTAGTGACCAGGACATTTCCTTTAATTCTCTCATTAAACTAGTGACCAGGACATGTCCTTGAATTCTCTCATTAAACTAGTGACCAGGACATGTCCTTTAATTCTCTCATTAAACTAGTGACCAGGACATGTCCTTTAATTCTCTCTAAACTAGTGACCAGGACATGTCCTTTAATTCTCTCGTTAAACCAGTGACCAGGACATGTCCTTTAATTCTCTTATTAAACCAGTGACCAGGACATGTCCTTTAATTCTCTCATTAAACTAGTGACCAGGACATGTCCTTTAATTCTCTCATTAAACTAGTGACCAGGACATGTCCTTTAATTCTTTCCAAACCAGTGACCAGGACATGTCCTTTAATTCTCTCATTAAACCAGTGACCAGGACATGTCCTTTAATTCTCTCATTAAACTAGTGACCAGGACATGTCCTTTAATTCTCTCATTAAACTAGTGACCAGGACATGTCCTTTAATTCTCTCATTAAACTAGTGACCAGGACATGTCCTTTAATTCTCTCATTAAACTAGTGACCAGGACATGTCCTTTAATTCTCTCATTAAACTAGTGTCCAGGACATGTCCTTTAATTCTCTCATTAAACTAGTGACCAGGACATGTCCTTTAATTGTCTCTCTAAACTTGTGACCAGGACATGTCCTTTAATTCTCTCATTAACCTAGTGACCAGGACATGTCCTTTAATTCTCTCATTAAACTAGTGACCAGGACATGTCCTTTAATTCTCTCATTAAACTAGTGACCAGGACATGTCCTTTAATTCACTCATTAAAGTCTCCAGGATATGTCCTTTAATTCTCTCATTAAACTAGTGACCAGGACATGTCCTTTAATTCTCTCATTAAACTAGTGACCAGGACATTTCCTTTAATTCTCTCATTAACCTAGTGACCAGGACATGTCCTTTAATTCTCTCATTAAACTAGTGACCAGGACATGTCCTTTAATTCTCTCATTAAACTAGTGACCAGGACATGTCCTTGAATTCTCTCAATAAACTAGTGACCAGGACATGTCCTTTAATTCTCTCATTAAACTAGTGACCAGGACATGTCCTTTAATTCTCTCATTAAACTAGTGACCAGGACATGTCCTTTAATTCTCTCATTAAACTAGTGACCAGGACATGTCCTTTAATTCTCTCATTAAACTAGTGTCCAGGACATGTCCTTTAATTCTCTCATTAAACTAGTGACCATGACATGTCCTTTAATTGTCTCTCTAAACTTGTGACCAGGACATGTCCTTTAATTCTCTCATTAAACTAGTGACCAGGACATTTCCTTTAATTCTCTCATTAAACTAGTGACCAGGACATGTCCTTGAATTCTCTCATTAAACTAGTGACCAGGACATGTCCTTTAATTCTCTCAAAACCAGTGACCAGGACATGTCCTTTAATTGTCTCTCTAAACTAGTGACCAGGACATGTCCTTTAATTCTCTCATTAAACTAGTGACCAGGACATGTCCTTTAATTCTCTCATTAAACTAGTGACCAGGACATGTCCTTTAATTCTCTCCAAACCAGTGACCAGGACATGTCCTTTAATTCTCTCATTAAACTAGTGACCAGGACATGTCCTTTAATTGTCTCTCTAAACTTGTGACCAGGACATGTCCTTTAATTCTCTCATTAAACTAGTGACCAGGACATGTCCTTTAATTCTCTCATTAAACTAGTGACCAGGACATGTCCTTTAATTGTCTCTCTAAACTTGTGACCAGGACATGTCCTTTAATTCTCTCATTAAACTAGTGACCAGGACATGTCCTTTAATTCTCTCATTAAACTAGTGACCAGGACATGTCCTTTAATTCTCTCATTAAACTAGTGACCAGGACATGTCCTTTAATTCTCTCATTAAACTAGTGACCAGGACATGTCCTTTAATTGTCTCTCTAAACTTGTGACCAGGACATGTCCTTTAATTCTCTCATTAGACCAGTGACCAGGACATGTCCTTTAATTCTCTTATTAAACTAGTGACCAGGACATGTCCTTTAATTCTCTCATTAAACTAGTGACCAGGACATGTCCTTTAATTGTCTCTCTAAACTTGTGACCAGGACATGTCCTTTAATTGTCTCTCTAAACTTGTGACCAGGACATGTCCTTTAATTCTCTCATTAAACTAGTGACCAGGACATGTCCTTTAATTCTCTCATTAAACTAGTGGCCAGGACATGTCCTTTAATTGTCTCTCTAAACAAGTGACCAGGACATGTCCTTTAATTCTCTCATTAAACTAGTGACCAGGACATGTCCTTTAATTCTCTCATTAAACTAGTGACCAGGACATGTCCTTTAATTGTCTCATTAAACTAGTGACCAGGACATTTCCTTTAATTCTCTCATTAAACTAGTGACCAGGACATGTCCTTTAATTCTCTCCAAACCAGTGACCAGGACATGTCCTTTAATTGTCTCTCTAAACTAGTGACCAGGACATGTCCTTTAATTCTCTCATTAAACTAGTGACCAGGACATGTCCTTTAATTCTCTCATTAAACCAGTGACCAGGACATGTCCTTTAATTCTCTCATTAAACCAGTGACCAGGACATGTCCTTTAATTCTCTCATTAAACTAGTGACCAGGACATTTCCTTTAATTCTCTCATTAAACTAGTGACCAGGACATGTCCTTTAATTCTCTCCAAACCAGTGACCAGGACATGTCCTTTAATTGTCTCTCTAAACTAGTGACCAGGACATGTCCTTTAATTCTCTCATTAAACTAGTGACCAGGACATGTCCTTTAATTCTCTCATTAAACTAGTGACCAGGACATGTCCTTTAATTCTCTCATTAAACTAGTGACCAGGACATTTCCTTTAATTCTCTCATTAAACTAGTGACCAGGACATGTCCTTTAATTCTCTCCAAACCAGTGACCAGGACATGTCCTTTAATTGTCTCTCTAAACTAGTGACCAGGACATGTCCTTTAATTCTCTCATTAAACTAGTGACCAGGACATGTCCTTTAATTCTCTCATTAAACCAGTGACCAGGACATGTCCTTTAATTCTCTCATTAAACCAGTGACCAGGACATGTCCTTTAATTCTCTCATTAAACCAGTGACCAGGACATGTCCTTTAATTCACTCATTAAACTAGTGACCAGGACATGTCCTTTAATTCTCTCATTAAACTAGTGACCAGGACATGTCCTTTAATTCTCTCCAAACCAGTGACCAGGACATGTCCTTTAATTCTCTCATTAAACTAGTGACCAGGACATGTCCTTTAATTGTCTCTCTAAACTTGTGACCAGGACATGTCCTTTAATTCTCTCATTAAACTAGTGACCAGGACATGTCCTTTAATTCTCTCATTAAAATAGTGACCAGGACATGTCCTTTAATTGTCTCTCTAAACTAGTGACCAGGAAATGTCCTTTAATTCTCTCATTAAACTAGTGACCAGGACATGTCCTTTAATTCTCTCATTAAACCAGTGACCAGGACATGTCCTTTAATTCTCTTATTAAACTAGTGACCAGGACATGTCCTTTAATTCTCTCATTAAACTAGTGACCAGGACATTTCCTTTAATTCTCTCATTAAACTAGTGACCAGGACATGTCCTTTAATTCTCTCCAAACCAGTGACCAGGACATGTCCTTTAATTGTCTCTCTAAACTAGTGACCAGGACATGTCCTTTAATTCTCTCATTAAACTAGTGACCAGGACATGTCCTTTAATTCTCTCATTAAACTAGTGACCAGGACATGTCCTTTAATTCTCTCATTAAACTAGTGACCAGGACATGTCCTTTAATTCTCTCATTAAACTAGTGACCAGGACATGTCCTTTAATTCTCTCCAAACCAGTGACCAGGACATGTCCTTTAATTGTCTCTCTAAACTAGTGACCAGGACATGTCCTTTAATTCTCTCATTAAACTAGTGACCAGGACATGTCCTTTAATTCTCTCATTAAACCAGTGACCAGGACATGTCCTTTAATTCTCTCATTAAACCAGTGACCAGGACATGTCCTTTAATTCTCTCATTAAACCAGTGACCAGGACATGTCCTTTAATTCTCTCATTAAACTAGTGACCAGGACATGTCCTTTAATTCTCTCATTAAACCAGTGACCAGGACATGTCCTTTAATTCTCTCATTAACTAGTGACCAGGACATGTCCTTTAATTCTCTCATTAAACTAGTGACCAGGACATGTCCTTTAATTCTCTCATTAAACTAGTGACCAGGACATGTCCTTTAATTGTCTCTCTAAACTTGTGACCAGGACATGTCCTTTAATTGTCTCTCTAAACTTGTGACCAGGACATGTCCTTTAATTCTCTCATTAAACTAGTGACCAGGACATGTCCTTTAATTCTCTCATTAAACTAGTGGCCAGGACATGTCCTTTAATTGTCTCTCTAAACAAGTGACCAGGACATGTCCTTTAATTCTCTCATTAAACTAGTGACCAGGACATGTCCTTTAATTCTCTCATTAAACTAGTGACCAGGACATGTCCTTTAATTGTCTCATTAAACTAGTGACCAGGACATTTCCTTTAATTCTCTCATTAAACTAGTGACCAGGACATGTCCTTTAATTCTCTCCAAACCAGTGACCAGGACATGTCCTTTAATTGTCTCTCTAAACTAGTGACCAGGACATGTCCTTTAATTCTCTCATTAAACTAGTGACCAGGACATGTCCTTTAATTCTCTCATTAAACCAGTGACCAGGACATGTCCTTTAATTCTCTCATTAAACCAGTGACCAGGACATGTCCTTTAATTCTCTCATTAAACTAGTGACCAGGACATTTCCTTTAATTCTCTCATTAAACTAGTGACCAGGACATGTCCTTTAATTCTCTCCAAACCAGTGACCAGGACATGTCCTTTAATTGTCTCTCTAAACTAGTGACCAGGACATGTCCTTTAATTCTCTCATTAAACTAGTGACCAGGACATGTCCTTTAATTCTCTCATTAAACTAGTGACCAGGACATGTCCTTTAATTCTCTCATTAAACTAGTGACCAGGACATTTCCTTTAATTCTCTCATTAAACTAGTGACCAGGACATGTCCTTTAATTCTCTCCAAACCAGTGACCAGGACATGTCCTTTAATTGTCTCTCTAAACTAGTGACCAGGACATGTCCTTTAATTCTCTCATTAAACTAGTGACCAGGACATGTCCTTTAATTCTCTCATTAAACCAGTGACCAGGACATGTCCTTTAATTCTCTCATTAAACCAGTGACCAGGACATGTCCTTTAATTCTCTCATTAAACCAGTGACCAGGACATGTCCTTTAATTCACTCATTAAACTAGTGACCAGGACATGTCCTTTAATTCTCTCATTAAACTAGTGACCAGGACATGTCCTTTAATTCTCTCCAAACCAGTGACCAGGACATGTCCTTTAATTCTCTCATTAAACTAGTGACCAGGACATGTCCTTTAATTGTCTCTCTAAACTTGTGACCAGGACATGTCCTTTAATTCTCTCATTAAACTAGTGACCAGGACATGTCCTTTAATTCTCTCATTAAAATAGTGACCAGGACATGTCCTTTAATTGTCTCTCTAAACTAGTGACCAGGAAATGTCCTTTAATTCTCTCATTAAACTAGTGACCAGGACATGTCCTTTAATTCTCTCATTAAACCAGTGACCAGGACATGTCCTTTAATTCTCTTATTAAACTAGTGACCAGGACATGTCCTTTAATTCTCTCATTAAACTAGTGACCAGGACATTTCCTTTAATTCTCTCATTAAACTAGTGACCAGGACATGTCCTTTAATTCTCTCCAAACCAGTGACCAGGACATGTCCTTTAATTGTCTCTCTAAACTAGTGACCAGGACATGTCCTTTAATTCTCTCATTAAACTAGTGACCAGGACATGTCCTTTAATTCTCTCATTAAACTAGTGACCAGGACATGTCCTTTAATTCTCTCATTAAACTAGTGACCAGGACATGTCCTTTAATTCTCTCATTAAACTAGTGACCAGGACATGTCCTTTAATTCTCTCCAAACCAGTGACCAGGACATGTCCTTTAATTGTCTCTCTAAACTAGTGACCAGGACATGTCCTTTAATTCTCTCATTAAACTAGTGACCAGGACATGTCCTTTAATTCTCTCATTAAACCAGTGACCAGGACATGTCCTTTAATTCTCTCATTAAACCAGTGACCAGGACATGTCCTTTAATTCTCTCATTAAACCAGTGACCAGGACATGTCCTTTAATTCTCTCATTAAACTAGTGACCAGGACATGTCCTTTAATTCTCTCATTAAACCAGTGACCAGGACATGTCCTTTAATTCTCTCATTAACTAGTGACCAGGACATGTCCTTTAATTCTCTCATTAAACTAGTGACCAGGACATGTCCTTTAATTCTCTCATTAACTAGTGACCAGGACATGTCCTTTAATTCTCTCATTAAACTAGTGACCAGGACATGTCCTTTAATTCTCTCATTAAACCAGTGACCAGGACATGTCCTTTAATTCTCTCATTAAACCAGTGACCAGGACATGTCCTTTAATTCTCTCATTAAACTAGTGACCTGGACATGTCCTTTAATTCTCTCATTAAACCAGTGACCAGGACATGTCCTTTACTTCTCTCATTAAACCAGTGACCAGGGCATGTCCTTTAATTCTCTCATTAAACCAGTGACCAGGACATGTCCTTTAATTCTCTCATTAAACCAGTGACCAGGACATGTCCTTTAATTCTCTCATTAAACCAGTGACCAGGACATGTCCTTTAATTCTCTCATTAAACCAGTGACCAGGACATGTCCTTTAATTCTCTCATTAAACTAGTGACCAGGACATGTCCTTTAATTCTCTCATTAAACTAGTGACCAGGACATGTCCTTTAATTCTCTCATTAACTAGTGACCAGGACATGTCCTTTAATTCTCTTATTAAACTAGTGACCAGGACATGTCCTTTAATTCTCTCATTAAACTAGTGACCAGGACATGTCCTTTAATTCTCTCATTAAACTAGTGACCTGGACATGTCCTTTAATTCTCTCATTAAACCAGTGACCAGGACATGTCCTTTACTTCTCTCATTAAACCAGTGACCAGGACATGTCCTTTAATTCTCTCATTAAACTAGTGACCAGGACATGTCCTTTAATTCTCTCATTAAACCAGTGACCAGGACATGTCCTTTAATTCTCTCATTAAACCAGTGACCAGGACATGTCCTTTAATTCTCTCATTAAACTAGTGACCAGGACATGTCCTTTAATTCTCTCATTAAACTAGTGACCAGGACATGTCCTTTAATTCTCTCATTAAACTAGTGACCAGGACATGTCCTTTAATTCTCTCATTAAACTAGTGACCAGGACATGTCCTTTAATTCTCTCATTAAACCAGTGACCAGGACATGTCCTTTACTTCTCTCATTAAACCAGTGACCAGGGCATGTCCTTTAATTGTCTCTCTAAACTAGTGACCAGGACATGTCCTTTAATTCTCTCATTAAACTAGTGACCAGGACATGTCCTTTAATTCTCTCATTAAACTAGTGACCAGGACATGTCCTTTAATTCTCTCATTAAACTAGTGACCAGGACATGTCCTTTAATTCTCTCATTAAACTAGTGACCTGGACATGTCCTTTAATTCTCTCATTAAACTAGTGACCAGGACATGTCCTTTAATTCTCTCATTAAACTAGTGACCAGGACATGTCCTTTAATTCTCTCATTAAACTAGTGACCAGGACATGTCCTTTAATTCTCTCATTAAACTAGTGACCTGGACATGTCCTTTAATTCTCTCATTAAACTAGTGACCAGGACATGTCCTTTAACCATTAACCATTTCTAATCTTTGCTTAACAACAACATATCAACGTCCCTCCGTCTCTACTTGGTACCTTCCACTGGGATCCTCTCTTCATTGACCAATGATGATGTGAACGCGACAGGCGTTATTCACTGTGGAGTCGGATTCAGATAGTTTGACTTTTCAGTGGAGGAAGAAACTTCAGCTGGATAAAACAATGAGGATGTTTAATTCACATTTTCTTGACATCACATTAGACTGTGTTCTGGTGTAGTTCACATTATAAACTATGTTTTATCAGGAGGAAGCCGCTGAAACCTGAACCCAGGACCAGGAAACGACTTAAATCCGGACATCAAATGTAAGTTCTTTCAAACCCTGATGAAAACTGAATAAAGTGTTTGTCAGACTTTTTTAAGATTTAAAGATTTTGTTAAACATGAATAGTTCTGCTTTGTCAAGGTTGACAACATTAAAACAGAGTAACTGATTAGTATAGTATGTACATATAGTAGTTGTGAAAGACTCAATATAAAATCTAATCACAGTCAGAGAACTGAATCTCATTCCAGTGTGTGTTTCTGTGTTAAAGCTGAACTCCTCTGTAAGTGATCCATGTAGCATAATGGTGCCAGGTTACATGATGGTAGTTTACATATAAGACCACATGTCTGAGTGAAACATAACTCAGTCATCAACTAAAGCTGAGGGTGAAGCCAATAACATAACTCTGGAAAGTCACAACGATAGAGTTCACTGGACCAAACAAATGAATCCATGTTACCATGGGAACAGCTGACTGGACGTCTGATTAGCCACATGTACACAATGAGTGTCCAGGTAGTTTCTAGTCAGTGACAGAAACATGTTTTATAATAATGGAACTGAAATGGTAGAAAAAAGATCATTACTCATCCCCAACTTTCTACAGCTGTTACAGAACATCTGCTTCATGTTTGCAGGAGTCTAAAATGTCACTGTATTCTAACTGAATTGTTTGATATCACAGAACGTATGGAAGCTTCCAGGGTTGGAGTTAAAATCTGAGTTTAGTTCAGGTCTCTAGAATAACTAACAGCAGGGTGGAGATCAATAAATAATAAGTTAACATGTGAAGCCAAAGTCATGGCAGTGGCCCACACATTAATCAGCTCTGTTCTCAGTTCTACTGCGTCCCAGGTGATGTGATGGTTTATGTTCATCCAGAGAAACTGAGATCAGATCTGGAGATTCATCTGGATGAAGGTCTGAACAGGCCTTTAGTTCTCTAGCAGCCTGGTCACTAAATCAGGACGTTGCCCTTTTTGTTGGTGAAACTTTGCAGGTAGACTTTGAGTCAGGGGGCGATCCAGGTGTTATCAGATCAGGTTACAGCTGCAGGATTGTGACTGTTAAAGTCAAATCATTTTACTGTCACTTAAATACTTAGACTTAGATGAACTTTATTGATCCACAAGGGAATTTACTCTTTCACAATAGCTTAGTTGTACATAAAACACTCTTAAGAACCTCAGATGAAAAGATTGAAATTAAGTAAAATAGAAATAACAAATAAGTAGAATAAAATCTAGTGAGATAAAATGGTATAAGCAAAAATTACAAAGTACAAATTAGCATATTGGCATATGAACAAATGTACAAGAAACAGAGAAATAAAAATATAAATTATATATACAGGGTAAGGTGTAAGTTGCAATTGCGTCCATTAACATTAATAACATGGAGTTATACCACATGAATTACTGCATCTGTGGATTTCATCCACTGGATCATTAATAACTAGTAAAACCATCATTCTCAGTGCTGAATGAAACATTTAACTCCAAGGACGTGTCTTTGTCTCTGTATGGACAGACATGATGAGAGCTAATTGTTGATGATTGGTCCACAGAGTCCACCAGCAGAGCTCAGAGGTTCTCAGTGGTCAGTCTGCCCAGCAGCATCAGACACAGCTGGACTCCATCTTTCAGGTCTGTACATGTACAACAACTACTTTCCATCATCTCCATGCTGCACTTTGTAGACCAGTGGATTGTCAGTGTGTCCAACATGGATCTGATGTTTGTCTCCATGATTTCAGTCTGCTTGTGTCATTCATATGGTATTCTGTTCCAGCTGCTGGAGGACAACATCATCACTTTTGTGAAGAACCAGCTGAAGAAGATCCAGAAGGTTCTGAGTCCAGATTACCCAGAATGCTCAGAGAGTCAGAGGGAGGATGAGGAGGTGTTGGGGGGTGAGGATGAAGAGCAGAGGAGGAGCAGCAGAGATTTATTTGTGAAGATCACAATGAAGTTCCTGAGGAGAATGAAGCAGGAGGAGCTGGCTGACTGTCTGCAGAGCAGTAAGAGGATTTCTCTAAACATTGAAGCTGCTGGAGAAATGGGACATTTACTAATGTCTCCAGAGATGAACCAAGATATATTCACACACTCATTCTTTAGAGCAATGACATGTTGGAATATTTACTGGAGACTTTATTCATTCATCTGATTTCTTGTTTCTTCATTCAGGACTTTGTGGACGTAAAGTTAAGTCTGCTCTGAAGGAGAAGTTCCAGTGTGTGTCTGAGGGGATTGCTAAAGCAGGAAACTCAAGCCTTCTGAATGAGATCTACACAGAGCTCTACATCACAGAGGGAGGGACTGCAGAGGTCAATGATGAACATGAGGTCAGACAGATTGAAACAGCATCCAGGAAAACACACAGACCAGAAACAAGCATCAGACAAGAAGAGCTCTTTAAAGCCTCACCTGGAAGACATGGACCAATCAGAAGAGTGATGACAAAGGGAGTGGCTGGCATTGGGAAAACAGTCTTAACACAGAAGTTCACTCTGGACTGGGCTGAAGACAAAGCCAACCAGGACATCCTCTTCATATTTCCATTGACTTTCAGAGAGCTGAATGTGTTGAAAGAGAGAAAGTTCAGCTTGGTGGAACTTGTTCATCACTTCTTTCCTGAAGCCAAAGAAGCAGGAATCTGCAGCTTTGAAGAGTTCCAGGTTGTGTTCATCTTTGACGGTCTGGATGAGTGTCGACTTCCTCTGGACTTCCACAAGACTGAGATCCTGACTGATGTTACAGAGTCCACCTCAGTGGATGTGCTGCTGACAAACCTCATCAGGGGGAAACTGCTTCCCTCTGCTCACCTCTGGATAACCACACGACCTGCAGCAGCCAATCAGATCCCTCCTGAGTGTGTTGACATGGTGACAGAGGTCAGAGGGTTCACTGACCCCCAGAAGGAGGAGTACTTCAGGAAGAGATTCAGAGATGAGGAGCAGGCCAGCAGGATCATCTCCCACATCAAGACATCACGAAGCCTCCACATCATGTGTCACATCCCAGTCTTCTGCTGGATCACTGCTACAGTTCTGGAGGATGTGTTGGAAACCAGAGAGGGAGGAGAGCTGCCCAAGACCCTGACTGAGATGTACATCCACTTCCTGGTGGTTCAGACCAAAGTCAAGAAGGTCAAGTATGATGGAGGAGCTGAGACAGATCCACACTGGAGTCCAGAGACCAGGAAGATGATTGAGTCTCTGGGAAAACTGGCTTTTGATGAGCTGCTGAAAGGAAACCTGATCTTCTATGAATCAGACCTGACAGAGTGTGGCATCGATATCAGAGCAGCCTCAGTGTACTCAGGAGTGTTCACACAGATCTTTAAAGAGGAGAGAGGACTGTACCAGGACAAGGTGTTCTGCTTCGTCCATCTGAGCGTTCAGGAGTTTCTGGCTGCAGTCTACATGATCCACTGTTACACCAACAGGAAGACAGAGGTGCTGGAGGACTTCCTGGGAGGAAACTACAATAACTCACCTCTGGATGGATTTCTGAACAGAGTCATGATTAAATCCCTGGAGAGTAAAAATGGTCACCTAGACCTGTTAGTTCGCTTCCTTCATGGCCTCTCTCTGGAGTCCAACCAGAGACTTCTAAGAGGTCTGCTGGGTCAGACAGTGTCCAACGAGACACTCTCAGGAGGTCTGCCGGGTCAGATGGTGTCCTATCAGACACTCTCAGGAGGTCTGCCGGGTCAGACGGTGTACTATCAGACACACTCAGGAGGTCTGCCGGGTCAGATGGTTCCCAACCAGACACTCTCAAGAGGTCTGCCGGGTCAGATGGTGTACAACCAGACACTCTCAAGAGGTCTGCCGGGTCAGATGGTGTCCTATCAGACACTCTCAGGAGGTCTGCCGGGTCAGACGGTGTACAATGAGACACTCTCAGGAGGTCTGCCGGGTCAGATGGTGTCCTATCAGACACTCTCAGGAGGTCTGCCGGGTCAGACGGTGTACAACCAGAGACTCTCAGGAGGTCTGCCGGGTCAGATGGTGTACAACGAGACACTCTCAGGAGGTCTGCCGGGTCAGATGGTGTACAACGAGACACTCTCAGGAGGTCTGCCGGGTCAGATGGTGTACAACGAGACACTCTCAGGAGGTCTGCCGGGTCAGATGGTGTACAACCAGAGACTCTCAGGAGGTCTGCCGGGTCAGATGGTGTACAACGAGACACTCTCAGGAGGTCTGCTGGGTCAGATGGTGTACAACGAGACACTCTCAGGAGGTCTGCTGGGTCAGATGGTGTACAACGAGACACTCTCAGGAGGTCTGCTGGGTCAGATGGTGTACAACGAGACACTCTCAGGAGGTCTGCTGGGTCAGATGGTGTACAACGAGACACTCTCAGGAGGTCTGCCGGGTCAGATGGTGTACAACGAGACACTCTCAGGAGGTCTGCTGGGTCAGATGGTGTACAACGAGACACTCTCAGGAGGTCTGCCGGGTCAGATGGTGTACAACGAGACACTCTCAGGAGGTCTGCCGGGTCAGATGGTGTACAACGAGACACTCTCAGGAGGTCTGCCGGGTCAGATGGTGTACAACCAGAGACTCTCAGGAGGTCTGCCGGGTCAGATGGTGTACAACCAGAGACTCTCAGGAGGTCTGCTGGGTCAGACAGAGAACAGTCCAGAAATCATCCAGAGAACCATCAACAACCTGAAGGAGATGAACACTGATGAAATCTCTCCTGACAGAAGCATCAACATCTTCCACTGTCTGATGGAGATGAACGACCTCTCAGTTCATCAGGAGATCCAAGAGTTCCTGAAATCAGAGAACAGATCAGAGTATCTCTCTGATATCCACTGCTCAGCTCTGGCCTACATGCTGCAGATGTCAGAGGAGGTTCTGGATGAGTTGGACCTGAGTCAGTACAACACATCAATGGAGGGACGACGGAGACTGATCCCAGCTGTGAGGAACTGCAGAAAGTTTCGGTGAGTCCTGATCATTAACAGAATCAATCAGTGGAGATTAGTAGTTTAGTTCTTCAGACGTTCTCATTCTTCTTCAAACAGTGTTCCACTTGTTGACTGCAAACATCAGTCAGTTGTATTTAGTCCCAGATGTTCTCCAGCTGTTTAAAGCTGTTCTTCTAGTTATTGACTCTTTTCTCTCTATTTCTCTGTCTTATTATTCTCTCCATCAGTGAGTTAGTTTAGCTGAAGCAGCCTCTGAGGCCTCACGTTACAATGATGAGAGGATATTGAAGGCTGTTTCTAGAGTACAGAATAATCCTGAAGTCAGTGAAGTGGCTCCACATCAACATCTATCTAAAGCTTGTTAAGATCAACATGAGCCACCGTAAACTACTGATCATCCCACACAGAGACTGAGCCATCAATGGAGCATTTTATTGACTGAGTTCAACGTTTCATTTGAAGGAGAGAAGTCCAGTCACATGGTCTTGTTTCTACGTCTTTCTTTCTATTTGTTTCCTGTCTTGTTGCTGTAGAGAAGAGTTGAAGCAGGAAAAGCTCAGAGGTCTGAATATATAAGAGCAGAACGGTAGAAGTTTGATTGTTAAAGAGATGTGAAACACACAACGGTCAGAGTTTAGTTTGACAGATCAAACCCTGAGAACATCTTTGTGAAAAGAATTCAACCTGATGGTTTGTTCATTGTTTTTGTGCTGAACAACTAAAGTTGAGCCAGTCCTGTGTCCTCCACATGGAAATATTTCACCATGTTCATACTGAATGATGTCCATGTCTGAGGCTGTCAGCTGATGTTTGTCTCATCCAGATGTTCCAGTCAGTCCAGATCCACTGACAGACTGTGGACAGTCTGGACGCCTCAATGTAACTCAGTGTTGTCTCCATTCATCTGCACATTCAACTAAACAAAGGTCTGAGAGAGATGATGAGAATGATTGTTTCCTGTCAAACACAGTCAGAGAAGATGAGCTGAACCACTGATGTGGAGACAACATGTCCAACAGGATGTGTCCAACTGTCCTCTCATCAAACACATCACCTTCATAGAAATGTCTTCTTCCATTATAACAGATTTTATTTATTTGTCTCATGACAGACTTTATAGCTGTGGACTCTCAGAGAGTCACTGTGAAGTCGTGGCCTCAGCTCTGAAGTCCAACCCCTCCCATCTGAAACATCTGGACCTGAGTGAAAACTACCTGGAGGATTCAGGAGTGAAGCATCTGTCTGCTGGACTGCAGAGTCCAAACTGTAAACTGGAGACTCTGATGTGAGTTTTCATTTATTTTCTTCTCAGTCTTCTGAAGAATGGAGATCCAGTTTAGATGAGTTCTCTTGTCAGGACTGTCAGATAGAAAAGGAGCTCAAAGAGTTTAAATGAAGGAGCATCATGTTCCTGAACATCAGCAGGTATCTCCTCAGTCATCAGTGGTGGGTCTGATCACAAACCAGATCAAGTCCAGTGTTCACATGTACACAGGGGTTAATTTGAGCCGGATCCTGCCGGAACAAGATCCGGCACCTCTTAATTTTGGCCTCCCTGTGTTCCGGTACCTATTTCGGCAGATCCGGCACCTCTCATAAAAAAAAGAAAAAAGAGAAAACACATAAAAAATGTTTAAAATAAAATAAAAATAAAATAATAATATGCATGTATTAATTTACAGAACAAATCCCAAAAATGACATGTTTTTTAAGATTTAACGTAATTTGAAATCAACAAACCACGCCCCCGTCACTACAGAAAAAAAATTAAACTTTTGAAATTCGCCGCATCTCAGGAGAAGGAAGAGAGGAAAAACCGTTAGGCATTTCGCAAAAATGTCAAAGAGACAGTTGAATTTACTGTCCTTTTTCAAGAAAAAGGACGAGTTGCATGACTCAAAACGAGTCAGAAAAGCCGGCGACGAGGGCAGCTGCAGCGGTCACGTTGAAGGTAAAAACCGGCTGCAGCAGGAGGCTAGCGCCGCTAGCCGGGTTCACCCACAGCTAGCCAAGCCGGGGCTTTAATACTTTATATTAATAGGCCGCCGTGCCAATCTTTGAACAATAATAATAATAATAATAATTGAAGATTTGTGTGATTTATAAAAAGCTCTTTTTTTTTTTTTTTTGACCTGTTGAGAAATTAATTGCTGACTGTAGATAGCCTACTGTAAGTCCCACCTGTGGTGATGTGGGCATTTGCCTGCGCTGTGCGGAGTATAGCCTAAAATAATTGTAAATTATCGTCATAACATTTATACCATGGATATTATTTGAAATTGAGTCTTGTAAGTCCCACGGCGTGGGCATTTGCATGTTGTTTTCAGCACGTTTTGTGTATACGTTCCGGGACCTGTGCCCGTCTCGTCATCCCAAGCTGTTATATGTACTTTGCGTTCCGGCACCTTATGATTTACAAATTAAGCACTGGTTGTACATTAACAGAGTTCTTGGTGTCACTAATCATTCTTTCTGTCCATACTGTCTGTGGAGACGTCCCCTTCTAGTCTGACTCCAATGAGACAAGATGGAGGACAACGTCCACAGTGTTGTTGTGTGGATGAATGATTGTAAAGTTGATCTTCAACTCAAGGATTCAAGGATTCTTTATTGACATTACGACACATGTTGGTAGATGGGAAGGAACGAAAATGATTTATTTGGTCTCGATTCAAGCCAAAAAGTAGTAAGTACAAAAAGTATAAATATAGAAAAGTATAAATATAGAAAAGTATAAAAATAGAGAATAAAATTAGCTATCTATTGTTCAGTGTATAAATATAGAGTATTAACACTAAAAGTTAATTGTAATGAATGATCAGTGATATTCAGTCTTGTACCAGTCTGATGGTCCTGCTTTTAATGCTTCGTAGCCTCCTGCCTGAGGGGAGGGGGACAAACAGTGTGTGTGCGGGGTGGGTGGGGTCTTTCCTGATGCAGGTGGCCCTTTTCCTGCATCTGGAGGTGTAGATGTCCGTGGTGGTGTATAGACTGTGTCCCATAGTCCTCTGTGCAGCTTTCACCACCCTCTGCAGAGACTTCTTCTCTGCTGCAGAGCAGCTGCCGTGCCACACAGTGATGCAGGAGCACAGGACGCTCTCCACCACACACCTGTAGAAAGATGTCAGGACTGAGCTCCCCAGTCCAGCGCGTCTCAGCCTCCTGAGAAAATAGAGGCGCTGCTGAGCCTTCCTAATCAGACAGGAAGTGTTGGTGCTCCAGGTGAGGTCGTCAGAGATGTGGACGCCGGTGTCTGCTCCTCCTCCTGAAGTCCACGATCATCTCCTTGGTCTTCTTCACGTTGATGCAGAGGTTGTTTTCTCTGCACCAACCCTCCAGGTGTTCTACCTCCTTCCTGTAGTCAGACTCGTCGTTGTTCACGATACGTCCAACCACAGCTGTGTCGTCCGCAAACTTCACAATCAGACAGCTCGGGTGTATCGCTGAGCAGTCGTATGTGAGCAGGGTGAACAGGAGGGGGCTCAGCACACAGCCCTGGGGGGAGCCGGTACTGAGGGTTTCCTCAAAGTGGGTGTAGGGGCCGTCCACATGAAAACGCATTTTTCGTAAACGCAGATGTTTTTATTCGTTTTGTTCTATCGTCCAGACGAATCCCGTAAACGCACTTTTTTGAAACCGGGTCCCAGGGTTGATAAATTCAAAAACGCACTTCTTGTGAATCCGTCTGGACAGTTGAAACCGGAGATTTTGGAAAACAATCATGTCATCGCCACCATGGCCATACCCCTGGAGCAGCCTTCCACCTCTTATATCCCGCAAAACGTCTCATAACAACATCAACAACAATGGTGGACTACATGCTCGTGTTCCTGCTGGAGAAGATATTGAGCCTGTTAGATTAGATTAGATTAGATTAGATTAGATTCAATTTACATTACACATGTACATGTACAGGGCAACGAAATGCAGTTTAGCATCTAACCAGAAGTGCAATAGGCAGTAAGTGCATGTGGCATAAATATTATGGTATATAAGTATGGTACAGGTTGTTTTTACAGCATATGGACAATATTAACAGATCAGAACCTATGTACAGGTTAATGAGCAAGATATACATAATGATTGAGGGAGGTACTATGAACATATTATACAGATGGATTTGTTCGTTAAGTGGGAGAAGACTATAAACAGGAACTAGCATAACATAATTCACAATAGAGGAGATGGCAGATGATAAATTAGGCGATACAAAGACAGATGACATGAGCAACTTACAGTGTAAAATAAATAATAGCAGTGGCTATCTAAGTTACTAGACTAGTGCAATGTTCGGTACATAGTACTGTGCAAACAGATTGTATAAAGTGAAAGTGAGCATGTGCAGAGTAGTCCAATAGTGCAGTGTGATGGTGTAAAAGTCTTTGGTCAGTGACTGAGTGACTGTGAATTGGTGTGTCAGCGGGGGTCAGAGTTCAGTAAGGTCACAGCTCTGGGGAAAAAGCTGTTCCTCAGTCTGCTGGTCCTTGTCTGGAGGCTTCTGAAAATGCCTGCCTGAGGACAGGAGGGAAAATAGTCCATGTGCCGGGTGGGAGGAGTCCTTTAGACGCAGACAGCGCTTCTTCTGGACGTCCTCAATGGCAGGGAGTGGAGTTCCCGTGATGCGCTGGGCAGTTTTCACTACGCGCTGCAGGTGTTTGCGCTCCGCAGCAGAGCAGCTTCCGTACCAGACTGTGACACAGTTTGTTAGGATGCTCTCGATCACGCAGAGGTAGAAGTTCACCAGGATGGCTAAAGACAGATGGTTCTTCTTCAGAGTCCTCAGGAAGAAGAGGCGCTGGTGAGCTTTCTTGACCAGGCTGGAGGTGTTGGTGGTCCAGGACAGGTCCTCTGAGATGTGGGTCCCCAGGAACTTGAAGCTGGAGACACGTTCGACGGCCATTCCGTTCATGTGAATGGAGTCATGCGTGCTTCTTCTCTCCTTCCTGAAGTCCACAATGAGCTCCTTGGTCTTGCTGGTGTTAAGGAGCAGGTTATTGTCAGGACACCATGTGGTCAGGTGCTGTACCTCTTCTCTGTAGGCTGTCTCATCGTTGTTAGTGATGAGACCAATCACGGTGGTGTCGTCTGCAAACTTGATGATGGAGTTGGATCCATGCACAGGTCTGCAGTCGTGGGTGAAGAGGGAGTAGAGAAAGGGGCTCAGCACACAGCCTTGTGGTACACCGGTGTTGAGTGTGACAGTGGTGGAGCAGATGTGGCCTGACCTCACGTGTTGTGGTCTGTTGGTCAGAAAGTCCATGATCCAGTTGCAGAGGGCGGTGTTGATGCCCAGGGCTCCAAGTTTGGTGATTAACTTGGAGGAGATGACCGTGTTGAATGCTGAGCTGAAGTCAACAAACAGCAAACGTGCATAGGTGTGGTTATTGTCCAGGTGTGAGAGCACAGAGTGCAGAGCTGTGGAGATGCATCATCTATGCTCCTGTTGCTACGGTAGGTGAACTGGTGTGGGTCCAGTGTGGGAGGGAGGGAGTCCTTCAGGTGCGCCAGGACCAGTCTCAATAGTTTTATTGATTTTTTTAAACATATTAAACACATACAAACACACAATAACACTGACATAGACAGTGTATATTAAACAAAAATGACAATAAACAAATGAAACAAGAAAATAATAATATAACGACACCACAAAGCACTCAGCTCCTCACAACAATATCAAAATTGTGCACGTTTATGCCTAAGAAACTCCAGTAATGGTCTCCACACCTTTTCAAATTCTTCTGCCTTTCCTCTAGTTATATAAGTCAACCTCTCCAGTACAACACAAGATGCAATCTCTTTCACCCACATATTTATCAAAGGTATATCCATTTTTTTCCAAGATAAAGCAATAAGTCTTCTATCCTGCAGAAGACCAAAGTCAATCAGAACTGATTGTCTTGAGCTAACAATAAGGTTGTCTGGATATATGCCTAGTATACACAACTTTGCTTGGTGGGGGACCTTCACTCCAACAACCTCAGATATCTTCTCAACAACAGCTTTCCAGTATTTATTTAACTTTGGACACTCCCACATGCAATGGTATAGTGTGCCCTTCCCTTCTAGACATTTAATACAAGTGTCCGGAATGTCAGGGCACCAACGATTCAGTTTGACTGGAGTAATGTAAGTTCTCATTAACCATTTGTGTTGTAATAATTTCATTCTTGTATTGACTGATTGTTTTGGAGCTTTTAAGCATGCCATTTCCCAATCAGCTGTACATATATCTTCTTGAAGATCTAGTCTCCATGCCGCTAGTTTGTCCAAAGTGGACTCCTTATCAAATGACATTAAAGTCATGTAGAATAGGGAGATCTGTCTTCTCCCATTTAAGTTTGAAAGAATAATATTTTCAAAGTGTGAGAGTGGTGGTGGTTCAAATATTTGCTTATAGTTTGACTGTAAGAAATGTTTTATTTGTAAATATTTAAAAAAATGTTTTCTTGGAATGTTATAGAGCTGACACAGCTGATCAAATGTGAGAAGATTGTCATTCATGTAAAGATCCTCTATTTTACATACACCTTTATCATACCAGATTTTAAAACCCCCATCCGCTCTTCCTGGCCTGAAATATGTATTACCCCATATGGGGGAGAAGCAGGATATAGTTGGGTGTGTCTTTAATATACTGATGTGCTTTATACCAGACGTCAATAGTGTTTTTAAGAAAAGGGTTCTCTGTTGTTTTTTTCAATTGTTTTGGGTCTGCAGAATACAAATATAGCTTAAGTGGAAGATTTAGTATTGATGCTTGCTCAATATTCACCCAGGATGGAGAGGTCTCTGTTGAGAAGTAAAACATTGCAGAGCGTAATTGAGCAGACCAATAATATAGTTTTAGATTTGCAAGTCTTAGCCCTCCCCTGTCATAAGGCAGGTATAGCAGCCTAAGTCTTAGTCTGGGTTTTTTATTATTCCAAATGAATCTACTAAAAATACTACTGAGCTTGTCAAAGAATCCTTTCAGAAGCGGGAGAGGAAGCGATTGAAAAAGGTATAAAAATGTAGGTAAAATGGTCATTTTAATCATGTTTATACGGCCAATCATTGATATGGGCAGTGCCATCCATCGGTCCAGTGTCTCTTTTACCTCATCTATTAGTGGGTTATAGTTTGTTGGGACAATTTTATGAATTTCAGGGGTAATTTTTATACCAAGGTAAGTGAATCCTTTCTTTGCATTTATAAAGGTGGTATTTATAACTGGTTTCAGTCTTTCTTCCTTACTCAAAAATAATATCGAGGATTTTGAGTTGTTAATAATGTAACCAGAGAATCGCCCAAATCTTTCAATCTGTTGCATTAAATTTGGGATACTAACGGATAGATTTGTTTAAAAAATTATTACATCATCAGCGTATAAAGAAATTCGATGTTCCTGCTCCCCAATCTGGATGACCGACAGACCCGTCTGTGTTCTTATTGCCATAGCCAGGGGTTCTATGGCCAGTATAAACAGCATCGGCGATAGAGGACATCCCTGGCAAGTAGATCTCTCCAAGGTTACTGGTTTAGAAACTGTACCATTTGGTAATACACTAGCTGTTGGATTTGTATACAGAATTCGAATCCATTTAAGAAAGTTGTTTCCAAATCCGAATCTAGAAACGACATTGAATAAGTATGGCCATTCTATACGATCAAAGGCCTGTCGAGCATCCAGTGACAGCACTGCCGCATCCTCAGTATCGAATTTTTCATGAAGTATGTTGAGAACTCTACGTATATTGTGAAATCCTTGGCGTTGCTGTACAAAACCGTTTTGATCATTATGAATTAATTGTGGAATATGAGGGTCCAGTCTCATCGCTAGGGCTTTGCAAAGGATTTTTGTATCCACTCCAAGTAGGCTTATTGGTCTATATGAGGAGCACTCCGTAGATGGTTTACCTGGTTTCAAGATCAGAGTTATAATTGCTAGTCTCAAAGCGGATGGGAGGGTTTTTAATTTTGATATGACTCATTGTACATATTTAAGAGAGGGATAAGTAATTTTTGCTGAAATGTCTTATAAAATTCTATTGGTAGGCCGTCCGAACCTGGTACTTTACAGCTCTTAATGTTCTGGATAGCCTGTGATAGCTCTTCAGCTGTTAGACCACTATCTAACTCATCTTTTGCATCTTCTGCAAGTTTTGGAAATTGTAACTGAGAAAGGAACTGGTCTCGTTCTTCTGAAGCTTGAGTGCATTCTGATTTATATAAATGTTCAAAAAATTCTCGAAAACAGTTATTTATTTCCTGTGGATCCACTGTTAGGTTTCCCGAGGAGTTAATTACACCGTTAATTGATCTATCGGACTGCATTTTTTTAATTCTCCATGCCAGGAGTTTCCCAGCCTTTTCCCCCTGATCATAATAAGATTGTTTCAGCCACAAAAAGCCATTAGCAGCTTTATCGGCAGATAATTTATTATATTGAGTTCTCAAGAGTAATAGTTCCCTTTGTTTCGTTGAGTCATCCTTTTCATTTAAATCCGTCTCTAGAGACTTTATTTGTTTCTCCAAGTTTTCCATTTCTATTCTTTGTCGTTTGGCATGAAAGCTTGTGTAGCTAATGATTTCCCCCCTAATATAGGCTTTGAATGCCTCCCACCTCATGCTAGCACTGGTTTGATCTGTATTCATTTCAAAATAACGATCTATTTTAATTCCTACGTATTTGACAAAGTCGGGATTTTGTAGCCATCTAACCTGTAATCTCCAATTAGGGGGACTATGGGTGAATTTTTCTATGTGAATACTAAGTGAAATAGCAGCATAGGACCAGTCTCTTGAAGCACTTCATGATGATGGGTGTGAGTGCTACAGGGCGGTAGTCGTTGAGGCACGTCGGCTTGGAGTGTTTTGGCACTGGCACGATGGATGTCGCTTTAAAGCATGTTGGCACAGCTGCTTGGGCGAGGGACAGGTTGAAAATGTCCGCAAAGATCCCAGTGAGCTGCTCCGCACATGCTCTGAGCACACGTCCTGGGATGCCGTCTGGACCAGCAGCCTTGTGTGCGTTGATTCTGCTCAGTGTCGTGTGGACATCAGTGGGGGAGAGTGAGAGGGGCTGGTGGTCTGCAGGGAGCGTTGTCTTGGTGGCGGTGTCTCTGTTGTCCCTCTCAAAGCGAGCATAGAAGTGGTTTAGCTCGTTCAGGAAGGAGACGTCCGTGGCTGTGGGGGTGGGGTTGCTGGGCCTGTAGTCTGTGATGGCCTGGATGCCTTGCCACATGCGTCGGGGGTCAGAGTTGGAAAAGTGACCCTCTATCCTCAGCTTGTAGCAGTGCTTGGCCTTCTTGATGCCCCTCCTCAGGTTTGCCCTGGATGTGCTGTAGGCCTGTGCATCCCCTGATCTGAAGGCAGCATTACGGGCCTTCAGCAGGAGCTGCACCTCCTTGTTCATCCATGGCTTCTGGTTGGGGTAGGTGGTGATCTGTTTCTCTGTCGTGACGTCATCAATGATGGTGGTGATGTAGTCCATGACAGAGGAGGCATAATTGTCAATGTCCAAGTGTGAGCCATAGGTGGCTTGAGAAGCAAACGTACTCCAGTCTGCGTGTTGAAACCTGTCCTGGAGTACAGAGTCTGTCTCTGCTGGCCACACCTTGATGGTCCTCACTGATGGCCTGACACGGTTGATGAGGGGTGAATATTTGGGGGTGAGGAACAAAGAAAGGTGATCTGACTGTCCGATGTGGGGGGGGGGGGGGGGGGGGGGGGGGGTCGCGGTGTAAGCGGCAGCCATGTTAGTGTAAACATGGTCCAAAGTCTTGTTTCCTCTGGTGTGGCAGGAAACATGCTGGTGGAATTTGGGGAGTACAGTCTTTAAGTTTGAGTGATTAAAATCACCCGCAACAATAAAAGCTGCCTCCGGGTGGTCAGTCTATTATGGTTACTAGGGCTAAATATCATTTCTCCTTGAGTTTGGTTTCTTCTAAAGACGATTTGTAAACAGCGCTCAAGCTTTATGCGCATGCTCCGCCTCTTCCTCTCCATTTTTGGTGAATTTCTGAAACTGAAACAGCGCCACCTATAGGCCTGGAGTATGAAGTAGCGTTTTCAGTCGTGTTAAGACGGATCAGTCTGGACGCAGATATTTTTGAAACCGTGCCAGCGAAAACGGAGGAAAAAGATCGTTTTCGTACGTGTGGACGAGGCCGTAGAATCTGTTGAGAGCGTCGGGTAGAGAGGGGTCCCTGGGGCATTGTGCATCTCTGGTGTTATAGTCTGTGATGCACTTTATGCCCCTCCACATACTCCGTGGATCGCTGGATGTGCCAGACTGTCACCAGACCTGAACGCAGCATCCCTGGTTTTCAGCAGAGAGCGGACCTCTGCGTTCAGCCAGGGTTTCTGGTTCAGGTAGCATGTTATTGTCCTGGTGGTGGTGACATCTCTGTACACTTGTAGATGTAGCTGAGGACAGCAGATGTGTGTCCTCTAGATCCACTTCTCCCTCACAAACAGCTGCCTCTCTGAAGATCTGCCAGTCTATGCGCTGGAAACAGTCCTGCAGCACAGGGACAGCATCACTGGGCCACACGGTGATGGTCCTCTGTGTTGGTGTCTGGCGTCTGAGCAGGGGACGGTAGACCGGGACCAGCATGATGGAGATGTGGTGGAGAAGCTGAGGTGGGGGTGGGGGGCGGCTCTGTATGCGTCTTTTATGTTGGTGTAAACAAGGTCCAGTGTGTTATTTCCCCGTGTTGGAAATCCCCACAATCACGTAAAAAGCCTCCGGGTGCTTGTTCTGGAGCGAGCTGATGTTGTGGAGCTTCATTAGCGCATCGTTAGCATTAGCACCCGGCGGGATGTAAACAGCCATAATAAACACCACCGTAAACTCACGTGGCAGATAGTGTGGCCGGTGTTTCACAGTCATATGCTCTATCGCCTCGGAGCAGTGGCTGTTCACCACAGTACAGTTCGTGCACCAACTTTTGTTCACATAGACGCATAATCCGCCCCCGCGGGCTTTCCCCGACAGCTGGTTACGGTCCGCACGGAAGAGAAGCCGGCCGTCGATCTGGAAGGCTTGGTCCGGCATGTTGTTGTTCAGCATGTTGTCGTTAAGCCAGGTTTCCGTCAGGCAAAGCACCGCACAGTTCCTCATCTCTCGGGAAACCCCCAGCGCATCTTCTACACCCTCGGACCCGCAGAAACGTACGTAAACCTTGTCGTCAGACTCCAGGGACAACACCCTTCCCAGGGGACAGGGTAAAACAGCAGCAATGCAACATGAAGCAGCAGTTTGATAATAAGCATCGGGTGAAGTGCTCGACGCTCAGTGTCGGACTGGGTCCGGATCCGTTGAGCTAGTCGGTCCCACAAGCTGCTCTCGTTTTCGTCTGCACCACAACAGATAACAGCACAGCTAGGAGCAGCCACCTATCATCTGATGGATGGTTCACGCTGGCACGCCACCACTCAACCCAGACCAGGCAGCCATGGAAGATCTCTGCCCCACTGACGGGGGATGGGACACCAGAGATGCACCGTCTGGGACCCCTACAGGGCGTCCTCCTCCTGAAGCAGCTGCACCAGCCGAGCCTCCGCTGTTCGAGCCTCGTCCTGTCCGGGTCCGCCAGATGCCTCCTTATCTTAAGGACTATATCACAGACTTACAGTGGTATAAAAAAGTTTGGGCACCCCTCTAAGATTTCATAATAATTTGCTCTAACTTTATAAAAGACGATCACAGCAACAAGATTTTATTTCCTACAGAGATGTAGACATTTGAGTGTTTTCCAGACCAAAATTCTTAGAGTATCATTACAAAGTTTTATTATAATAAATTAAAATGTAAAAAATGGTATGTGCAAAAGTTTGGGCACCCTTTTAATCACATTGATTTCAAGAGAATGAACGAAACACAGTTGGTGTCTGCGTTTGATAAGACATAACAGGTAGCCCTTTTGATTTTAGTCCTTTTCCCATGCGCTGATTCAATTTTGAGGTGCTTCTTTAGCTTTTGTTCTGCCGTGCTTCGTCGTGTTTCTCCGTGCCGAATGGGTTTTACATGTGCCGCTAACAATGGTTCACTTCCATCATTGAGTCCATCACCACCTGGTATGCTGCAGCCTCTGCTAAGGACTAGAGCAGAGGCTGCAGCGTGTCATTGTCTCTGCAGAGAAGGTGATCGGCTGCAGAGTTTCAGGGTTCAACGGATGATTATTCTTTTAAAAGACATAGAACACAAAGTTCTTCTTTTCTGGAGGGAAGAATGGAACAAATAGTGGAGGTGATTGAATCACTAACAGCTGGTGAACTACTCCTCTCACCTGACTCCACTCCTGGAATTAAACACAAGAAACAAAGAAAAGAGAAGGAGCCTCCAGATGAGGAGACAGAGGACATGAATGACATTGATTCTTATTCTAGTTGTTAACTTTTAATAAATAGTTTGAATGGATTTGATTTTTATTATGGTGGAAGAGAGATGGGTCCCCAGGAAACCAATAACAGAAGGTTCTGAACTCAGTATCATGACTCTACCACTGCACTTTAAAACCTGAAAACATCTGATTATCAATGATTTAATCTTCATCTTTTATTCTTTATTCAGGTTGAGGGACTGCTGGTTGTCAGAGATCAGCTGTGATTATCTGGGACCAGCTCTGAAGTCCAACCCCTCCCATCTGAAACATCTGGACCTGAGTAACAACGACCTGGAGGATTCAGGAGTGAAGCAGCTGTGTGGTTTTCTGGAGAGTCCAGACTGTAGACTGGAGACTCTGGAGTGAGTTCACTGTCTGTTACTGTTGTAGATCTGATATGTTTAATCAGCAACTGAATCTAATTCATGTTCATCCATAAATCTGTAAATGTCCTTTAGTT